>PVJS01012150.1:13554-44505 GCA_004027185.1 Glis glis | reverse complement strand
GCCAAGTTGCTGAGGTTGTCCTCAAAATTGCTTTGTTCCTGTCTCAGCCTCCCAAGCACTGGGATGACAGTCCTGTGCCATCACGCTGGATTTTGACTGCATTTTATAGATATTAATCCTCAATCTTTATTTTGACGTGGTAATACTGTTCATAGAAAGTGCATTTTCTCTTCTCTCTGATTCTAGTATCATTACCATTCTACTTCCTGCTACCTTAGACAATCTACATAGATGACTCAATGAACACACTATTTCTTTTTTTCCTTTATTTATTGGTGCATTGTAATCATACATCTCGGTGGGTTTCAGGGTGGTAGAAGTAGTCATGCACACATCGAAATGAACTCACTATTTTTTTATGAAATAATGTTCTAACATGTCCTTCCAACTTTTATTTTTCATTAGTATATGCTACTTTTTTTATTCAAAACAGTCTCCTTTATTTTGTCCACCTGTCGATCTTGTGTTCATTTTTAAACTTAAGTCACATACCCCATCTTCTAAATAGCCTTCACTTACCTCTTTGGAGGACTTAAGTACTTCTTCCTCTGAGAAATGACAGAAATTTAAATGTGGTTTTAATGTTACGATGATCTATTATCTAAAACACACTGCATTTCTAATGCCTTGTAATAAGTCTCTCATTTCCATTCTAAGAACTCTGATCATTTTGTTGATATTCATCCAATCATAGGTCATCCAAAAACAAAAGCTTTTGTAACTCATGGTGGAACCAATGGTATCTATGAAGCCATCTACCATGGGATACCTATGGTGGGAATTCCTTTGTTTGGAGATCAACCTGATAACATTGCTCGCATGAAGGTAAAGGGAGCAGCTGTTCGATTGGAATTTAAAACAATGTCAACTACGGATCTTCTCCAGGCCATGAAGACAGTCATTAATGACCCTTCGTGAGTATACAAATTTTTTATCAGGTAGCATTTATACAAGGGTTGTCTTATCATCAATGAGTATGGGTTTCAGACCTTAAAAAGGCATATTTTGAAAAAATTTAATGATTTAAATGACCCATCTAAAATCTATTTTCATTTTCAACCAGAGCGCTGAACTATTAGTATTTCACAGTTGTAGACAATTTCAAAAACAATCACTTTCAAAGTTGCATTGTCTCATAAATTACATGGGTAATTAATTATTGTACCTATTCTATTAATACACAAAATGTTTGCTCTATATAACTATTTGTAATAAGGACATTATTTTTTTAAATGAAATGGAATCTACATAAGGAAAGAATGTTGAATGAAGAAAGATGACAAACTATTTTAATTTCTATTCCTAAAATTTCTGAAACCATAAATCCTGATACTCAAAAGTCATTTTATCATTATCATTAGGATTTTATTAACTATATATAAACACCCATATCATACAATTTATTTAAAGTAGAAAATTGAAAATCAAATATATTTCATATGTTTTCAGAGTTTTAGAACTCTTATAATGCTATAATTTTTGGATATTTTATGCACACCAAAGAAAATGTGACAAGACATTGAAATCATTTCCCATTATCTCCTAGCCCTAGCAAAGCACCATTTACTTTCTCTATATATAGATTATCCTTTTCTGGATATTTCACATAAATAGAAAATTGAAATTGTAATTGTTATTTAAATGTTTTCTTTAATAGGACATTACCAGTTTCATTCATGTTGTGCCATGTATCAACACTTTATTGTTTTTATTACTGAATAAAATTTTGTGATTGGATATATCCCATGTGATCTATCATTTCATCAGTTTGTGGATATTTTTGTTGTTTTCAATTTTGGTTATTATGAACATTGTTGTACATATTTTTCTTTGATCATATGTTCTCATTTCATCTGGGTAGATCCTAGTAGTGGAATTGCTGGGTCATAAGTCAACTTTATGTGTATGAAGACCTGCCAACTATTTTCCATAGTAGTTATCCAGGTGTGATGGTACACATCTGTCCCAGTACTTGGAAGGCAGAGGCAGGAGAATTGCAGGTTCGAGGCCAGCGTCAGCAACTTAGTATGAATCTCAACAACTTAGTAAGACCAGTTTTAAGAAAAAAAAAAATTCCTGGGGTTTACATTTTGTTATAATGCCTCTGAGTTTGATCCCTGGTATCAAAAATCAAAGTAAGCAAAATAGTTGCACATTTTTCATCACACCAGCAATGTAAAAGGGTTCCAGTTCTCCACGTCACTGCTAATCCATATTATCATCTGCTTCCTTTTATTATAGCCATCCTAGTGGATAGGAATTTGTGGCTTATCATGGTCTTAAATTGCATTTCCCTTATGGATAAAGTACATCTATTTGGCTATTGGCCATTCATATATCATCTTTTGAAAAATGTTAATTCCAAGCCTTTGCCCATTTTTAATCAGGTTATTTGTCATCTTAGTACTGATTGTAATAATTCTCCATATGTTATGGGCATAAGTCCCTAATCAGATATATAATTAGTAAACATTTTTACTTTTATGTGGTATCTTCTGAAGCACAATAAAATGTGTGGCATGATATTTGATAACATAAATCGTTAATAATTAAACTATTCTGCACTCCAAAGGGAAATGATGTTGTAGATTTCATAGTACATAGATAGCATGACTACCTTAAATTCAGTTTACAATACTACTACCAATAGTATCATTATTTTAATATAATATCACTAGAAATATATTTTCAATATATTTTGGATAAAACTAAGAAAATGAATGATAAAATTATGCTAAAAGAGGTAAAGGAAGAATAGAGAAAGAGATAAAATAGGATGTACACATAGAAGTAAATAAGGAATAGAATGATAGACTTGAATGTGAATATATAAATACCTACATTAAGCATGAGGAGACTTTAAACAGATGATAAAATGATAAGTATATAAAAAGACTTCCTTCCTCCTTTTGTGTTGCTTGACATGATACCAGCTAGAATGGCCTGGGACAAAAGCTAGTTGAAATGGCTCTCAGCTTCCCCACTCACCAGTACAAGGCAGCAGGGAATGAGAAGCACTGTTCACTGGACAGTGACAGCTTAGGTAGCTACATTTCCATGGTGGGCTGATGTGTTCTAAATGAGAGGTTCCAGTGACTGATGCCAAACTCAGATCTATACATTCCACCAGGTAGAATTTAATCCAAATTAGATAGAAACACCACAAAAGTCAGGCCAATGCCAGTCTCTGCTGCATGTCTAGACCTCTGGCACCCTCCAGAAATCCTACTTAGAGGATGGGGCAACCAATCACCCTGGATGGAAGTTGCAAAGCAGGTCCTGTGCACTCTACCTCACAAAACCATGACTTCCTGAGGTCAAGTCCCCACATCCAATCAGGCTTCCCTCTTCAGTTTCCCAGGACTCTTTAGTTGTGGCTTGAGCTACCAGATTCAGAGGGAAAGTGTGTTGTCTCCCTTCCATATCTCTGACTCAGATCTTGCTGTGTATAATGTTTTCTGTGCCATCTTGGACCATATGGTAGGTATCAGCCTGGGCAGCATGGCAATATTTATTGCTATCTCCAGGGTTCCCATAGCAACATGATGAGTAGAGAGAGCCATAGCTTTCTCCTCACAGTTGAGAAGTGCAGAGCACCTCTCAAGCATCATCCCCCTGGCAGCACCCAGGCCAGCAGAGTGCTAAATGCCTTTCTATTCTGCAGCTGTTTTCAGGCCAGTTTGTGCACTATGCTTCACCCTTTCTCTTTGTGTTTCCCCTCCTCTCCACTATGCCCTGGAGCCACAGTCAACACAAGCATGTTGCTGACACACTTTGTTACACCCACTATTCCTAATTCCAGAATTTCTCTATCTCTCTGCGACTCCAACAGTTGAATATTTATTGGATTTCAGTGAGTCCCTCAGTCCCCTGCCTTGCTGAGTCACTGTCCTTCAGCTGCTTCAGTTCCAACCTGTCAGGAAACTGGAAAGTACCGTTTGAATCTACATCATCTTGACTCTCTAGGAATACTCATTTCTTAAGAGGACATGGAATTACCAGAATTGAAGATATGCTGATCCTTAAATAAAAACTCATTAAGTTTTAAATAATCAAAAACATATCATCTCCCCATAATTGAATCAAGTTAAAAGTACTTTAAAGAAATAACTAAGATGGCCATGGTGGCATATGACTGTAATCTCAGTACTTCAGAGGCTGTGAGAGGAGTATTGCAGGTTTGTAGCCAGCTTCAGCACCTTAGAGATGTCTTCCTCTAAAATAAAAAATAAAATAAAATAGGTCATGGGTGTAGTTCAGAGGTAGAATACTCCGGGGTTCAATCCGAGTATCATACAAAAATAACCAAAAATATTTTTAAAATTTTGCAAGTTTTCAATGTGCTTTTATATAATTCAGTCAAACAAGTCATTGTCATCCTTGCATTTATCCTCAGTAATTCAGCACACTGAAATATGTGCAACAGAAATATCTATGTAAACCAAAAGAAATTGTATAATAGAATTAATACTAATGATCAAAATGTTAAGTCAAATAATTATCAAGCATAAAAGAAAGAGATAAATAGTAGTATTCCTATAAGCAGAATACTGTGCAACAGTGAAATGAAATTACTTCACAAAAGATAGATACAAATGACAAAATGTTGGATAATTCCAATATATAAAAAAGGAGGACAAAGCTACAGTGTTAGAAGTCAGGATCATGATGGGCTCTAGTGAAGCAGGCTTATAATCTCAATACTTTGGTGACTGAGACAGAAAGATTTCAGGTTTGAGGCCTCTCTCAGCAATGTAGAGAGACCCTGTATCAAAATAAAAAATAAAAAGGACTAAGCGAGTAGGCCAAAGTAGGATGACCCTGCCTTCAAATCCCCAGTATTTAAAAAAATCAGATCATAATTTGGAGAAGGGAGAAGTGACAGAAAGTCTTCCTTAGTAGGATTGCTTCTGAGAAGTTGTGATATCTCATTTTATGATCCAAGTATTAGGAACATTTGTATCCTTGGTTCACCATACTTATCAAGGCAATTATGAAATATCTAGATGATCACTGAGGATATGTGCATTTTTATTAGGCATTTTAACCTTAAATATGGGGTTTACTACAGAAAACAGTGTATTTTTAAAATGTCAGAGAATAACATAATAAAAACAAAACATTAGAAGAAATGATTAGGGCTGGCATGCTAAAGGGTCAGAAAAAGCACCTCCAAGATGTGAAGTGTAAGCAAAAGTGTCCATCATGAGCTAAAACAAGCCTGTGGTGGTGGTGAGTGAAGGATGCCTAAGGGAAGGGTAGGGAAGATTAAATGTATGGAGGTACCAAGGGCAGGACACATTTGGTCATGTCTGATAACAGCTACAAGATAAACGTGCTTGAAAAGAATGTTCAGGGGCAAAATGTTAGGAAAAACATTGCTGGTGTCTGTCAAATTAAAATCCTTTAGTCCAAGAACAGAGTTGAATTTTACCCTATGAGAAGCCAGTTAGAAATGTTGAGCAGGATGGAATCATAATTGGTTGTGTATTTAAAAATAACCATTTTAGCTACATGGTGGAGTAGAGAGTAGGGTAGAGTATAAAAGCAGAGGGGTAAAAGAGAGATTGTTCAGAAAGCATCACACCACCAGGACACAATTCTTCTTCAAAATCTTCAAAGTAGAGTGGGGTATGGTAGCACTTGCTTATAATCCCAGTATGGGAGAGGCTGAAACAGAAGGAACCAGGTTTGGGGACAGCCTCAGCAATGTAGTGAGACTCTCAGCATCCTAATGAGAACCTGTTTCAAAACAAAACAAAAAAATTAAAAAGGGCTGGAGGTGTAGGTCAGAGGTAGAATGCTCAGAGGTTTCACCCCCAGTATCATAAAAAAAAGCTTCAAGGTAATCATCCTCAAATTGCATTTTGTATATCATTCATTGCACTGAGAATGGCTCATAACCATTTCCTCTAATGGAAAAGTTTCACTTAACCTCTGGACTATCCATGGTCAATTTTGAAAATATTTGTGAATCAGAAAATTTCCATTAAAAAACAAATATTGTTGACAAAAGGAACTCTATGTCAAAACTGTTATATTTATTTTTGATTCATCAGTGTAGCACCTCTCATAAAACTTTGACTCGATATGCTTAGGTAAACTAATTTCTGTTTCATATTTATACCCTTATGTTTCTCCTTTAGCTATAAAGAGAATGCCATGAGGTTATCGAGAATTCACCATGATCGGCCTATGAAGCCCCTGGACCGAGCTGTCTTCTGGATTGAGTACGTCATGCAGCACAAAGGAGCCAATCACCTGCGCCCGGCCTTGCACAACCTTTCCTGGTTCCAGTACTACTCTTTGGACGTGATTGGGTTCCTACTGGCCTGTGTGGCGACTGTGGTGTTCATCATCATAAAAAGTTGTCTGTTTTGTTGCCAGAAGTTTTCTAAAATAGGAAAGAAGAAAAAAAGGGAGTAGTTGTGTCCTGGCCTGAAGTTGAGAGTCCTGAGAGATGGACCTCCTGCAGTTACTCCAGGAAGAAGACATGGGGATGCCAGATTCTTTTCTCCAATGAGAAAATGAGTTTTCCGACTGACTATATCAAGTAGAGTTTTATTTTCATGCGGTCCACTAACTGTTTAAGGGATTAAAATGTTTCAGATAAAAAGAAAAACATTCAAAAAATAAAATTATAACTATATGTGTTTATATTATATTTTATGGTTATAACTAACCAGTTATCCTCCACAAAATTACTGAGCTTACTATGTTTCACACATTGTAAATTGATGCAAGAACATGAAAACTTACTTTACAAACCCTTACTGCACTAATTGGACATCTTATTACACTATTTAAAATTTTGTTTTCACCTCATGTCTCCAAATGGACTTTTTCCATATATAGAAGATCTTGTTTTGTAAGGTTGCGGGTTTGAGTGTTCGGAGAAGTGAGAGACTAGTTCCACCAATTGATAATGCAAAAGCAAAGAAACTTTATTAGGTAGCTCGAGCTAGGGACCAAGTCTCATCCAGCACAGTGGAGTATTGACCTTGGACCCCAAGCTCTAGATTACTCAGGCTTTTCTACATTTTGGTTACATATACAGTTGGCAACAGTTAGGGGTATTTGGAGTTCACTGATTGGCTCGTCACACCTGGGGAGTTGGGGACTTTACACCATTGTTCTGATAGACCTCACCAAGCGGCAGTTTCCATGAGAATGAAGTTGGGGACTATTGGTTTAGGCCCTACCATTGTTCTGACAGGCCCCACCAAGCGATGGTTTCTGTGGGAACATCTCTGAGAAACAGAAACTTAGGCCTAGCCTAGTTCCTTCAGAAGCACAGCCTGTCATGGCTGTTCTTCGGCCTCACACTCCCCCCTTGTTCTTGTAACTCTAATGAGGAATCTTCCTCATTGGGGAGACTTTCTAGGGTTTGGTATTGTTGCCTAAGGATCGCAAGAGGGTATTGCAAGCTCGAGCCCGGACTCCCAGTACTCACCGATGCAGCGGCTTTGGCTGAGAGCCTTAATCTCTATCTCTAATTGCAGAAGCAGATATACAGAAGCAGATGAGCAGATTGTTAAACAGGAGCCAAGTATGTAATGAGCATTACAATTTACTTATTCTTCAGTGGCTGTTCAGTTTTTGGAACAATCTATTTAGCCTCAGTCCATTGTTCTTTGGGTGAAGCTGGCTTTCTGGGACCCAGTTCAATGAGGCTTAAGCAAATGTGCAGGCAGCTTCTTCATGTACATCTGGTTACCGGGCTGGAACAGGCGGAGATCCAGTTTGAGCAGCCACAATAGCAGAGTATACCTGGTGTAAGGGCTGTAAAGAACTGATTAAATCTAAGTTAAGATTTAAGCAAACATTCATAACATAATCTTATAAGGAATGATTCCTTTCTCATAGGGTGTACATCGAGCCCGAAAGAGGATGAAGGAAAGAAGGTCTATATCCCGTTTTTGCCAGACTCAGATTAAAGTTTCTCTGATCCTATTTATTATTTCTACCTATTCAGAACTCTGAGTCCTATAAGCACAATGAAGTTTCCAATCTATGTTTGATATTTTAACCTTAGCCGTGAAGGCTGGGCCATTGTCGGTCCCTATCATATAGGGGAGGCCAAATTGGGATAAAATTTAACTCTATGAGTTGCTTTCTGTCATCTAAGCTGTCTTAGTTTTCATTGAAAATAATTCTACTCATACAGAATAAGTATCCATAAATGCTAGGAGATACCTGTAGCTGTAGGAGACTGGTTTAACCTCAGTGAAGTCAATCTCCCAGTGGTCTCTTGGGCTTGTTCCTTATAAACTGGGGTTAGGTTCAGCTGAAACACATCTGTTAGCATT
The DNA here is from genome assembly GCA_004027185.1 of Glis glis. Taxonomy (NCBI): domain Eukaryota; kingdom Metazoa; phylum Chordata; class Mammalia; order Rodentia; family Gliridae; genus Glis; species Glis glis. Next base: position 36,196 of record PVJS01012150.1, on the reverse strand, counting down.
TACACGAACACAAATGGCATTTTACAATTATTTCATGAATTAAAGGATGAGACCCTTGATAAAATATTCTGCATTCTTTAGGGAGGTAAAGTCTCATTAGGCAACATTGCCTGCCCACCCCGAGTCAGTCTATTTTGCTCATTAATCTTGCTTTGAGTGTGCTGGTTTCTTCGATATGGTGCTGCAGGGTCAGAGGTAAGACCAGCATTTTTCCCACAGGCCTTAGGGCTATTTTCAGACACCAGAGCTTGTGCCCATTGTACCTGTGAGGAGGTCACCGCACGAGGATTCCTTCCAATATGAAGCTGCTACCGTCCGTGAACAGTGTCCTATCTGGATTTTCCCAGGGACCATTTCTCAGGTCCAGCTTGGTTCCTTCACTGACAGGAACTCCAGGAGTGGAAAGACCAGATGCCCATCCAAAAAGTGCGCGATGAGAGTAGTCAAGTCATCTCGAACCCACTGCCAGAGAGAGGCAGGGTAGGCCCGCCTGCCTCAACCTCCCTGAGCCCTGGGGCTCACTGGTGCATCCCTCCCCTCCAGGGGACTGGCACCATGTCCAGGGCAGAGGAGGGAAACAGCCTTGAAAAGCACTCTGGATTTCCAAGCAGTCATAAATCAGTTCCTGTTCATTGCCCTCAGGTAGCAGGGTGGCAGGATTTAAAGAGCTAGCGGCTAGAAACTTGGCCTTCTGAAAGTTTAGCAACAAAGTCTGATAGTAAGTTAGATGAACATTCGAGATCCAATGGTTTGGGGGGTGGTCTCAAAACAGTTTCCATAGCATGTGGTCACTAGGTGAAGCTCTTAACACAAAGCTATGGCCTTTAGGCAGTTAGGCCATCCTGATTCGACAGGGTCTCTCAACTACATACAACTGGAATGGTTTTTCAAGATCAGGGAGGGTTATGGCCGGTGCCCTTATAGCCTTTTGAATCTTCTTTCCTTTCCTATTTGAGATAATCTTATTCTCTCCTTTAAAACCCTTCAGTTTCTGTTTTCTTTCTAATGTCAGGGACCGACTGGGTTAAAAAGGCCAAATTGAGCCAGGGGCTTTTTACAAGGTTTGACTCACCTTTGCCTTCATCCCTCTTAGTCTGGTTAAACGGTCAAGATGCTTTCTTTACCTTGTTTTTGAATTCCAATTTGGACGGGAGGAAGGGAAACAGCCTCAATTAAGACAGTTTTTCCCAGCTTTATGACGAACATGCTCCTTTTCTTCAGAAGGAACAGGGCCTGAAGAAGTTGCTCATATTCATAGGTGAGATGACTCAGAGAAAGGAGGGTACTGGCTTTTCTAATTACAAAGTACAAGGAAAAAGAAATCAAATTCATTTTAGTGGCAGTTCTCGGAGGGGGAGAACAAAGCTTCACCATCCATCAGGGAGGGTCTTTATGGGCTGAAGGTTTCGCCACTTCTATCTTTGCCCCATATTTACCCCTTCCAACTTATTGCCTTTCCTCTCTTTATTTGGATGAGGTCCCATGTACCCTTGTTTGTATCCTAGATATCTTTGATGTCTCCAGTTAAGAAAACACTGCAGTTCCCAAGACACTCTCATTAGCCACGGGAGGATCGTGGCTATTAAGGCCAGAATCTCGAGTGTGGGAGGACCCTGTTTTTTATTAATTTGCTTAGGTGGGGATGAAAGTCTAAGGCTGACAAGAGGGCTGAAATGACTATCTGTGGGCGCTCCTCCTTCCCAAACTCTTCACTGAGGGCTCTTGGGTGCATACAGGGGCAGTGTTCTGTTAGGTGACAGAAGAGGGGAGCCCAAGAATCAGAGAAGGAATGTTCCATCAGCCTCCAATACACAATCTGTGTACAGTATGGGCATGGACTTTTCTGAGGACACAGCCAGCATATAAAAAGGTGTGCGTGTTCCCCGAATTCTATTTCCCAGAGGTCTTTTAACAGAGTGTCCCATTTTTGACGGGGGCAGAACTGATGGGCAATCATTGGTCTTTCCTTACTTCTAGACTTAGGTTTTACCAGGAAGGTTTGTCAAATAAAATATCAGACCAGATTTGGATGTAGGGCACCTGGTCAGGGTGGCCAGGCCCACCAAACATTACACACTGAACACAGGGATCAGTGGGGAGATCAGTAGTTCTTCTGCTGGCCAGCCTGTGAAGAACAAAAGGGGTTAACTGAAGTACTGTAGTTGGCAGCTTGCCTCTGAAATTTCTGAGTTAAGAAGCAGTCCAGGGCAGTGAGGCACGGCAAGGCTTCAGACTGTTTTTGTCCCATTGCCAAAACAAAATATTACTTGATAGCTACCAGTTCACAAACTTTAGCAAACATTTGTCTATCCTACAACAGGTTAGACAAAAACTTCAGTCTCATCTTGTGAGGGATAAGATCCTTTAGCTGTTACCATCCAGAAATCACATGTCAAATCTAAAATTCCAATTCCACCTCTGCACAGATTTCAATAGAGAATACAGACACTAGCAATAACTAAAATTACCACAAAACACTAGCACAAGCACCACTAGGACAAAAAGGAATATCAGAGCATAAACAAAAGCACAATTCATTTAGAAAGCAACACGCAGCGGCCGCTTACACACTTTCACTTTCACTCACACACCTGGAGCTTTTCCGTCTCCTACCTGGGGACTGCCCGTCCCCGCAGCAACAAACAACATGAAAAGACAAATACTTGGAGACCACCCATCTCCTACCTGGGGACTGCCCATCCCTGCAGCAACAAACAACACAAAAAGACAAATACTTGGAGGCCATTCCTCTCCTACCTGGGGATTGCCAGTTCCCACAAAAACAGCCACGAGAAGCAGACAGTCAACACCAGCAGTCACACAAATTGTAAACACTGAAAACAAATGTTGGCCGACAACCAATCACTGATGTGCCTAGTCCCTTGGATAGGGGACTCTATACCAAAAGGCGCCCAGTGGATTCCAAATGGCTGAGGAGGAGTTTCCTTCCTCCGTCCTCTGCCGACCCCCTTCTGGCACGTCTGCCAGGTACCTGGGTCTGTCCTACTGGACCTAAGTCCCCCTGACCTAGATCCCTGACAGTCCCTCCAGCTGGGGTTTCCAAAGTCAGACTCCTTACGCAAAGGTCAATTCTGACTACGCTGGCACTAATTCCAAAGTCAGACTCCTTACGCAAAGGTCAATTCTGACTACGCCGGCACCAATTCCAAGAACTGGTTACAAACACAAAGACAACACAGACATTAGACTTACAGATCGGCCGATTCCTAATTCCCCAGGGGTGTTCCTATATCGATGAGGAGGGATCTCTCACCCCAAACATCCCGGATGAGCCCCCAGATGTAAGGTTGCAGATTTGAGTGTTCGGAGAAGTGAGAGAACAGTTCCACCAATTGATAATGCAAAAGCAAAGGAACTTTACTGGCTAGCTCAAGCCAGGGTCCAAGTCTCATCCAGCACAGTGGAGTATTGACCTCGGATCCCCAAGCTCTAGATTACTCAGGCTTTTCTACATTTTGGTTACATATACAGTTGGCAACAGTTAGGGGTATTTGGAGTTCACTGATTGGCTCGTCACACCTGGGGAGTTGGGGACTTTACACCATTGTTCTGATAGACCTCACCAAGTGATGGTTTCTGTGGGAACATCTCTGAGAAACAGAAACTTAGGCCTAGCCTAGTTCCTTCAGAAGCACAGCCTGTCATGGCTGTTCTTCGGCCTCCCAATTTGTTATAAACAAAATCAATGAATTGGGTACTGCTTATTACAGGCAATGACCCTGATATGATGCATATGCCTTTATCTTGTGACTTATTTCATAATAGCCTTTCTCAGTCAATACCATTTCAGATTGCATTAGCTCATTTTGCAGGTGTCATTGAATTCTCCTTACCCTCAGATAAACTTTTACAATAAACTCCTCTGCTTCACTGCTTTTTAGTAAAAAGAATTTCATCTCCACCAATTCCCTGTGCTTTGAGTCTTTCAGTAACCAAAAAGTGGTGCCTGAACAGGAACACATGGAACAAAGATGGGTAAAAGAACCCAAGGAAACTGAGAATAACCTAAAATGGTTGGGAGTTCCACATCAAATCTGTAAGTAGAGATGGAGTCGAGATTCGACTGTCCTCGTAATTTTGAAGGCTAGGGTAACAAATGGGGCAAAATTTATCAACAGAGCAGAAGGAGTATCTAAGAATATTCTGACACCTTCTAAAAGCATCAGGTGCCACAGTCAGCAAGGATCAGCTGCTCAAATTCTTGCAAGTTTTCCTAGAAGTAAATCCTTGGTTTCCATAAAGGGGAACCCTAGATATAAGAATATAATATAAAGTACGAAGCTGAAAAGGGCACAGCACACAGGAAAAAAGGTCTGAGTGCAAATTACAGTCACTTGGGGTTTGTGTGTGGGGCTTTGTTAGTGCTAAATTCAGATAGTGAGGAATCCTCTACCCGTGAACTGCCACCTCCACTGCTGCTGCCTCAGCCATCGCCACCGCCTTCCTCAGCAGGACCTCTTTCTGGGGCTTCTGTGCAGCAGGAAGAGTATCTGGCTTCCCCTCCCTCCATGGGGCAGCATCCAGCATTAGGAGGTGCTTAGGTGGGCTTTGTTAGAGGGAGAGATTTAACCAGGATGGTGCTAATAACTTTACCCTTGTAGATTATGATGTGTATAAAAAGGTGTGAAAGAGTATTAGAGAAAATGGAGCCACTAGCCCTTATACTAGAGGTTTGGTTACTGCCTTAGGGACACAATATCAGATGACCCCATGAGATTGGACCCATCTAGGAAAAACTTGTTTAAGTGGTCCTCAATGTTTAAGCTGGAGATCTGAATATGATGACCTATATAGTGAGAAAGCCCATCATAATGCACTGGCTAGAAAGAATATCACAGTGGAAATGCGGCAGGGACGAGGTCCTTGTCACAATGCAAAAACCCAGCTTCAGTTTGTGAGAATATAATTGTATCTTTTCTATCAAAGGAGGTAGTTTCACTTAAATGGTCATTTTGTAACCTGGTAGGGACTTACATTCCTTCCCCAAATTACCATCTCTTAAGAGATTACAGGTGTCGACCCTCCCCCATCTTTCCTGTAGCTGACCAGGAAGAATGTGAAGCTGTAACTTCAACCAATAGGAGATCAGCGCAGGAAGAGACTTGCATTAGGGATATAAGATCCACTGGGTTCTTTGTGAAGCTTGCTCTCTCACATATCTGGGAGCACCATTTTTTGCAAAAAAGTAAAATCACTTTGCCAAGCAATTTTTGAACACATGCCATTTCTTTACACGCCATAAAAAGTTGTTTCTAACAATTGGTGCCAACACAGGTCACAGCGCCCCTCCAGGGTTTTGAGGATCCCCTCTTCTTAAGGGAGATGCATCCTACTGCTGTGTTGCGGTAGCCTTCAGAGAGGGGACTCACAATCTCTGGAGCAGGTGATAAACCTTCAGGCGAAAATTGTGAGGTAATGCGGGGAGAAGGCCCTAATAAAACCATGGCGACCAGAGATTCACACGTGGAGTCAGGTATGAACACTTTGAGGAGAAGCAAGTAATACTTGGGTGGTGGGAAACTCCACGGGTTGTGCGTGTGTGTGCTTGAATGAGCATGTAGTGCGGTTACACAACCGGGAAGGCCGGGGTGGGAAGTAATGGTTATGTGTACTTGGATGAGGGTAACATGTGTGCAGTTTGAATCTGCCATTCTGTTACATCCTTGGCGTTTCATACAGCATAAGGTCTCCTCTTCAGGGGAGCAAGCGAGGGGCTTCAACTGGCCTGCTGAGAAGCACCTGCCAGGGTATACAAGGATATATATACGTCCCAAGTGAGAGATAGGCAGACTAAGTGCATCTGGGAGAAATACTAGAAACCTCCAGCGAGGGGAAACTAGGTCTCAGCCAAGTATCTAGTGGTGTCACAACTAGGGAAGCCAATATGGGAAATAGAACCTATTCACCTTGTGAGAGAGTCCACAGGGAGGAAGAAGAATTAGATAAAATTCCTTCAGATAGCCCCTTGGGGAATATGCTCCAATATTGGGAAGAGAATCCCAGCACAGCAGGGAAAAAGAAACACCAAATGATAAAATACTGCTGTTTCATTTGGATACAAGAACCCATCCTTCATCCTTCAGTATTTTGGCCAAAATTTGGTTCCAGAGAGGATTGGGTTTGCCAATCATTAATTGAATATGTCAGTAAAAAAATCCTGTGACCCAGGAAGAAATAGATTATGCGCTCTGCTGGAGGAAGGGGCCTGTAGGCTTGTTCCCGATGAAGGCAGAAATGAATGAGAATAAGAACAATTGGGACCCCCTTGACTGTTTACCCCACCCTGTAATTTGGGGAATCAGACTGAACCACCTGAAGTCACTGAGGAGGGAGGGGGAGTAGGGAGGGAATCTGAGTCAACCACAGCGACTTCAGAAGCCCCTCCTCCATTATGTACCTCCCTTCCCTGACTGAGAAGAGAGGTTCAACAATGTAAACGGGATGTCCAAAGTTTCCCTTTTCCTTCTAAAAAGGAAGAGCCACAGGCTTTTTACCCACTTAGGGAAGTTCCCCTGGGTGGAGGGGCTATTGGTTTTGTAAATGCCCACCTAACTAGTTCAGAGGTTAGAGCTCTAAGAAAGGAACTCAAACCTCTTATAGAGGACTCCCATGGGGTTGCAGACCAGCTAGATCAATTTCTAGGCCCCAAATCTACACGTGGGCTGAATTAATGTCCATTCTGGGCATCCTCTTTACCGGGGAAGAAAGGGCAGCCATTAGACGAGCAATCATGGCTGTATGGGAACAAGAGCGCCCTGCAGGCCCTGATGTCCTCCCTGCTGAGGATAAGTTTCCTAATCAGAAGCCCCCATGGAATAACAACAACCCAGAACATAGAAGTCATATGAGGGACCTTCGGAAACTAATAATTAAGGGGATTAGAGAATCTGTACCTCAGTCCCAAAACATGGCTAAGGCTTTTGACATGCAGTGGGGAAAGGAGGAGGGGGCCAGCTGATTTTCTTAACAGACTAAGAGACCAAATGAGAAAATATTCTGGGTTAAGCCCAGAGGATTCTCAAGGACAGGGGATGCTTAAATTACATTTCGTTATTAAGACCTGGCCAGACATTGCAAAAAAGCTCCAAAAATTAGAAAACTGGGAAAATCAGACCCTAAAGGAATTGTTGAGGGAAGCTCAAAGGGTCTATGTAAGGAGGGATGAAGAAACACAGAAGCAAAAAGCTAAAATAATGGTCTCCACTATAGAACAAGTAACCCAGGGGAAAACTGGCCCCAGAAATAGGAGACAAAGATCTTCGACTCAGGGGTCCCCTAAATGGAAAGGGAGAAATAAATGCTACCAGTGCAGAAAGGAAGGCCATCTTAAAAAGGAATGCCCAGACCTAAAAAAAGGAAGAAAATGTTATACCCCTTATGACCTTTGAGGAGGACTATTGGGGTCAGGGGCTCTTTTATATAAATGGGTCCTGCCAAGAGCTCTTGATAAATTTGCAGGTGGGACTTAGAGGGAGGAATTCATATTGCTGGTTGATTCTGGAGCTGCCAGATTCTCCCTTGCCTATCACCCCCCTTTTTTAAGGCTGTCCAATAAATCACTAATGGTTTCAGGAGTAAAGGGAGAAGGATTTAATGTACCTATTTTTAAGGAAACACAGGTTTAGTATAAAACCAAATTAGCCCAGGCAGAATCCCTTTTTATACCTGTGACAGGAACTAATCTTTTGGGCTGGGACTTAATGACTAAATTAGGAATTCGATTAAAAGTAGATCACCAAGGAATTCAGGTTTCACTCAATCTCTTATCTGCTCTAGAAGAAGAGAGGATATACCCTATAGTCTGGACCAAGGAAGGAAATAGAGGGGGGTTTAAGATTTCTTCCATTCAGATCGAACTAAAAAGAGAAGGGGAAGCTGTTAGAAGAAAGCAATACCCAATACCCCTTGAAGGGAGAATAGGGTTACAACCCATCATAGAAGGCCTACTCTGGAATGGCCTGCTTGAACCCTGCATGTCCCCATTTAATACTCCTATATTACCAGTGAAGAAATCAGATGGGTCCTACAGATTGGTCCAGGACCTAAGGGCTATAAATCAAATTGTTCAAAGCAGGCACCCTGTGGTCCCTAACGTTTACACCCTTCTTAGTAAGATTCCTCAGGAAAATAGCTGGTTCAGCATGGTCAACTTAAAAGATGCATTTTGGTCTTGTCCTTTATCTAAAGAAAGTAGAGATATTTTTGCCTTTGAGTGGGAGGACCCTGGGACTGGAAGGAAACAGCAATATTGCTGGACAGTCCTACCACAGGTGCTCACAGAGTCACCCAACTTGTTTGGACAAATTCTAGAAAAAGTACTAGAGGAATTTGAGGCGCCTTCCTCAATTAGACTGATCCAATATGTGGATGATCTACTCCTCTCTGGAACAGATAAAGAAAAAGTTACTGATGCCACGATACACTTATTAAACTTTCTGGCACAACGTGGCCTGAGGGTTTCAAAAACCAAATTACAGTTTGTAGAAAAGGAAGTAAAATATTGGGGCATCTAATTAGTGAGGGAAAAAGGAGGTTGTGCCCAGAGAGGGTCTCAGAGATTACTAACATGCCCCTTCCGGGTACCAAGAGGGAATTAAGAAAATTTTGGGGGCTTATTGGGTATTGTTGGTTATGGATTGATTCATATACCCTCAAAACTAAGGAATTATATCTTAAACTTCTAGATGAGGCACCTAACCCCCTCCTCTGGATGCCAGAGGAAATGCAATTGGTCAAGGTTCTCAAGCAGGCCTTAATTACTGCCCCAGTATTAGCCTTGCCATCCCTAGAAAAACCATTCAACCTCTACATTAATGTAGATAAAGGTACTACATTAGGGGTGCTAACCCAAGAGCATGGGGGAAAGAAACAGCCTGTGGCCTATTTATCCAAGCTCTTGGACCCCGTTACCAGAGGCTGACCTGAATGCATTCATTTGGTAGCAGCCACAGCCCTACTCACAGAGGAGGGTAGAAAATTGACCTTTGGTGGAAGTTTAGTTGTGAGTACGCCACATCGGGTTAGAGCAATTCTAAACCAGAGGGTGGGTAGATGGCTGACAGATTCCCAAATACTGAAATATGAAGCAATCCTGTTAGAAAAAGATGATTTGACCCTCACTACTGATAACAGCCTTAACCCTTCTGCATTCTTAATAGGAGGTGAAGTCCATGAACCCTTTGGAGCATCATTGTCTGGATCTTATAGACTACCAGACCAAGGTCAGGCCTGATCTCAGGGAAACCCCTTTCTCCACAGGTGCTAGACTCTTTGTAAATGGCTCCTCAACAATAATTGAGGGAAAAAGGCATAATGGATACTTGGTCATAGATGGGGAGCAACTCACTGTCATAGAGGCGGGAAGACTTCCCAATGGGTGGTCAGTTCAGACTTGTGAATTGTTTGCTCTAAACCAAGCTTTAAAACATCTAAAAGGAAAGGAAGGGACCATCTACACAGAATCGAAATATGTGTTTGGAGTAGTACATACCTTTGGAAAGATTTGGGCTGAAAGAGGTCTTATCAATAGTAAGGGGTGAGACCTTGTACACAAGGAGCTAATTACTCAGGTACTAGACAGTTTAATGTTACCTGAAGAGATAGCCATAGTACATGTCCCTGGGCATCAACGGGGCTACTCCACAGAAGCTCAGGGAAATAGACTGGCAGACACAGTTGCTAAGGATGCAGCTTTGCAACCAGAGGCCCCAATTCTCCATCTTACCCCTGTCATCCCTTCCCATCCTGCTACCCCAGTGTTCACTCCCCAAGAGAAGGAACAACTAACCAAACTGGGAGCCTCAAAAACTAAAAACAGAAAATGGTTATTACCAGATGGTAGGGAGATGCTTTCTAAACCCATTATGAGGGAAATATTAGCCCAATTACACCTGGGAAGTCACTGGGGCCCACAGGCCATGTGCGATGCTGTCCTAAGGGTCTATGGATGCATGGGCATTTATACCATAGCTAAGCAAGTAAATGAGGGCTGCATTACCTGTAGAAAGGTAAATAAACGAGCTCTAAGGAAAAGACCAGCAGGTGGGAGAAAACCCAGAATCAGGCCTTTCCAGAGTATCCATGTGGACTACATGGAAATGCCAAAGCTGGGGAGACTTAAATACCTTTTGGTAATAGTTGATCACCTTACTAACTGGGTTGAAGTGGTCCCGCTTCCAGGTGCCACAGTCAACAATGTTATTAAGTTATTGCTAGAAGCCATAATCCCCCGCTTTGGGTTAGTTGAAAACATAGATTCGGATAATGGGAGTCATTTCACTGAGGCTATTATTAGGGGTCTGGTGAAGGTTCTAAGAATTAAATGGGAATACCGTACATCTTGGCATCCCCCATCATCTGGTAGAGGAGAAAGAGTGAACCAGACCCTAAAAAATCAAATAACTAAGTTGGTCTTGGAGACCAGACTCCCATGGACAAAATGTCTCCCCATTGCCCTCCTTAGGATTAGAATTGCTCCCCATAGGGACATCGGCCTGTCACCATATAAGATCCTCTATGGGCTCCCATACTTGGGCCCGGGCTCAGACATACCAACAATGGAGACCAAAGATCAATTTCTCAGAAATTATGTGTCGAGTCTCGCCTCTTCCCTGTCCTCTCTTAGGGTACAAGGATTGTTAGCCCAAACCCCACCTCTTAAATTTCCAGTACATTCTTATCATCCAGCACACATCTCATCACCCAGCTACAGTGTCCTAATAAAGACCTGGAAGGAGGACAAGCTTGAGCCAGCCTGGGAAGCACCATATCAGGTGCTACTTACAATGGAAACAGCTGTTCACACTGCAGAGAAAGGTTGGACTCATTACACACGGGTTAAATGGGCCCCACCTCCTACCTTGAAAGGACAATGGACCATCACTCAACACCTGGACCCTCTCAAGTTAACTGTAAAAAGACTCTAAGTTTATTCTGGTCTTTGGTTCTGTTAAGCTTTCAGGTATTGGGTAGCCCTTATTCAGCTCAATTCACTATTAATGTTACTATACGAAAGAAACCCCTAATTATAAAAATCAATACATGGCAAGTCTTTTGTCTCTGCCCAGAACCAACATGGGCAATAAAGCAAAATAATCCAATACAAGCCCTTTGTTCTAGTAGGGGCAAGTCTCAGAGGACCACCCCAATTAGAGGATGGACACCCCCACCATATAGAACTGTTCCAACTCCAATGGGGTTAAAAGAAAAAATAACTGGAGAAGTTTCCCTTAACACCTGTGCTAATTTGCAGTATAATTCTCTCTTGCTAACTCACAAGCCAGGAAAGACAGCTCTTTCCATTAAACGCAGGTCTAACTTCCAGACAGATACGTCAGGAAACGATCCCATGGGGAAGCTTGCTGTTAGATTAGTTAATAATTCAACCTCGGTTGCTAACATTTGTGACAGTTGGTTTGGTTTGTCAACTTGACCCACCTAAGATTATGTGACTTTGTTGTGTAACAGCAGATTGAACCAGAAGTCCCACCCTAAATGTGGGCAGCAGGATTCTGATAGGTGCAGGACTTAGATAAAAGAAGGAGAAAGCCACGTAGAGGGAGCCACGACTCTTCCTGAAGAAAACGCATCTGCTCTCGTCTGAGATCGTCGGTCTCCAACCTTGCCATTTCCTTGAAGAGCTTCTTGATCTTCTGCTCTCATCTGAGATCGTCAGCCTCCAGCCTTTGAACTAAAACTTCACCATTGTTTTTCTGAAAAGCTTCCTTATCTTCACATCTTGGACTGGACTGAATTGGTGGTTGCTTCAGTCCTAAAGCTCCAGCTCTTAGACCGTCTGACCAGCTACTGATTTCTCTGATTCTTCATGTGCAGTCGAAACCCAGGACTACATTGTGAGCTGATCTAACAAATCCCTTTTTCATATACTCATTCTGTGAATTCTGTTAATCTAGTGAACCCTGACCTATACAACGTTAACCCTTCAACCCGAGGCACTATAGTAAAAATAAAGGATTTCCACCAGATGATAGAAGTTAAGGCAGGATATGGGAAAACAAATGCCTGGTCGAAATGGATTAAAAATTCTGCCAGTACCTTAAATAACAGTGACCGTTACATTTGTGTGTCAAACAAACCAGGCAGGTCAAAAACTCAGGTGGTAACATTTCCACTCAGATGGACCTCAGACCCAATGGTCATGAGATGTATGATAGCCCTCTTTCAGGACAATTTAGCATGGGGCAAGAAGTCTTGTAAGATTCTATCCATCCTGTTCCCAGTGGTGCAGGGTCCAAAGCAAGAGCCCCCTTAAACTGTCGAGGCTCCAGTCCCAAACACTAACTATACTCATGCCTCTCAAGGTGTGAGTGACAGTCAGTGTTCTTGGGAAATGTTACAGGCTGCAGTGAATGCTGGTCCTTTGAGGAGCTGGATAATCAGTCCACGCTGGCGGTATCCCAAGCAACTGTCTGGTGGTATTGTGGAGGACCACTACTCGAGAGTTTACCTGCCAATTGGAGTGGAATTTGCACTGTAGTACAATTGGCAACTCCTTTCATCCTGGCATTTCAAACCCAAAGCGAGACACACTCTAGTGGGTTATTAAACCCTTGCATATATGTAGATTCAATCAAGACTTCAAGGGATGATCCCAATGAATTTGAGGTTAAAAACCAGGTAGCTATATGGCTTATACCAATGTGGTTTTGGTGGTCCACCATTAATAAAAGGGCAGATTGGGTAAACAATATATGTTACAATCAACAGAAAATTGTCAACCACACTTTAGATGTCATACAGGAAATAGCTAAACATTTATCTGTATTAGCAGCTGAGCTAGTAGAAAGTTCAAGGATAGGTAATCCTTTCCCCAGCCTAACACAACAATGGTTGGGAAAGCAAGGAGAAATAATGACTCTGATCATAATACTTCTCATAATATTTGGAAAAAATATCCTAGTAGGATGTGGTATAATCCTCGGTGTTAAGACTCTAGTCCAAGGACAGGCACAGACAGTTCTTACTGAACAATCCTCTATGGTTTACCAAACTAACCTCTTGTCAAATACCTTTGAGAGTAAAAGTCACCGTATGCTAATAGAGTTTGAAGAAAAGAGTAATAATGTATAATAAAAGAGGGGGGAATTGTGAAAATATAATTGTATCTTTTCTGTCAAAGGAGGTAGTTTCACTAAAACAGCCATTTGGTAACCTGGTAGGGACTTACATTCCTTCCCCAAATTAACATCTCTTACGAGATTACAGGTGTCCTGTCAACCCTCCCCCATCTTTCCCTGTAGCTGACAAGGAAGAATGTGAAGTTGTATGTGGGGAGCCATTTCTTTGGCTTCAGGCTCATAGATGCAAATACAGCCTTGAGAGGTCTAAGCTTTGCCAAACAGGACGATTAAGACTTGTTGTTAAGAGTGCTATGCATTTCTATAGCCGAAGGCTATCTGAGGAGAGACTTGATTGTTCTTCAATCCAGGAAGTGCAGGTGACCTCACCCACCCAGGGGACATGACTCCCAGGTGCAGGCAGAGGAGGGAGGTGGTCTGGAGAGATTAGGTTAGCGGAAAGGGGTGTGGATATTGTAGGGTGGAGTAGACTTTGTATCTATTTCTGGTACTCTAAAAGGATATAAATGCTGGGCTGAATAAAGTCGAGGCTGCTGCAGTATGGAACTGAGAGCCCTCCCGAAAAATTATCTTTTGTCTCTCTCTCTTTATTTTTCTTAATCCTCACTCCCTGTTTCAGGAACTGTTCGAACCTTTCAGCTCTGCCGGCGGGTTCCGGCAGCTGTAACTTCTACCAATAGGAGTTCAGCACAGGAGGACACTTGCATTAAGGATATAAGACCCACTGGGTTCTTTGTGAAGCTTGTTCTCTCACATATCTGGGGACACCCTTTTTTTGCAAAAAAGTAATATCACCTTACCAAGCAATTTTCGAACACGTGCCATTTCGTTAGACACTGTAAAAAGTTATTTCTAACAAGTTTCTGTCCAATGCCTATCAACAAGCTACCTTATTCACAAGGCAGGCCTTGGATAGAATCCCTGAGTCAGGAGATCAGGGCTCATTTTCAGAAATATGCCAGGGCCCTCAGGAGCATTACACCACCTTTTTAGACAGGCTGAGTAGAGCAATTCAGCAGCAAGTGGCTCATAAACAGGCTACAGATATCTTATTATTACAATTGGCCCGTGAAAATGCTAATATAGATTGTAAAGAGGCTATGAAAGGGATAAGAGCTAAGGCAACCTCGGTGGGTGAACTAATCGAGGTCTGTCAGTGGGTAGGGATGGAACAGCAAAAATCCAACATATTTGCTGCAGCTATGAAACAAAATACAGGACAGGGAGCTTGCTACTGCTGTGGCAAAATAGGACATTTTAAAAGGGAATGCTCCAAAGTTAATATACAATGGAAGGGGCCACATCAGCTCACAGAGAGGTGCCAGGGATTTGTCCTCACTGTATGAGAGGGAATCATTGGGCTAGTCAATGCTGCTCAAAATTTGATAGAGATAGAAACCTGTTGCCTACCTTGGGAAATGGGAGATGGGCCCAGGCCCCAGGTCTGAAAACAGTGAGGGCCTGCTGGGGTGGCTTTGCATCCACAACTTCACCACAGCCACTGCTGGAAGCACAGGCCTGGTCCTCCCTGCAGCATGAGACAGCTCTCATAAAAGGCCACTCCCCTTATAAAATTCCTACAGGAGTATTTGGACCTCTCCCTGCTGGGACTATTGGGATAATAATGGGATGATCTAGATTAAATGCAAAAGGGCTTACTGTCATGCTGAAGGTCATCAACAGTGATTATAAAGGAGAGATACTAGTGTTAATGACAGGAAAGGGAGTACATAGTATTGGAGCTGGCACAAAGATCACTCAACTTCTTATCCTGCCCTATTGAATTTAACATACAGCTATACAAGAGAGAGGAAAGGTGGGTTCGGCTATACTGGTCAAAACTTTGCATTCTTGATACAAAAAATAGCCCAAGATCAGCCCACACAATTTTTTTTTATAAATAAAAACCCTTTTGTAGTTTAGTGGACATGCAGGTTGATGTTACTATAATGTGATAGTTAATCTGATTTGTCAACTTGACCGGATCATGAAACACCCAAGATCATGTGACTTTGGGTGTGTCAATAAGATAATTGGTTTATGTAACAGCAGATTAAACAGAAAGTCCTGCCCTGAATGTAGGCAGCAGGATTCTGATAGGTGCAGGACTTAGATAAAAGAAGGAGAAATCAGCATAGAGCGATGGGCAACTCTTTCCAAAGAAAACACATCTGCTCTCGTCTGAGATCCCCGGCTCTAGCTCATAGAACTGGAACTTTGCCATTTCTCTGAAGAGCTTCTTGATCTTCAGCTCTCGTCTGAGATCGTCAGCCTCCAGCCCTTCGAACTGAAACTTCACCATCGTTTCTCTGAAGAGCTTCCTGATCTTCACATCTTGGACTGGGACTGAATTAGTGGTTGCTCCTATCCTAAGACTCCAGCTCTTAGACCACTCGACCAGTTATTGGTTCCTCTGACTCTCCACGTGCAGTCATAACTTGGGACTACATTGCTTGGAACTGTAAGCTGATCTGATAAATCCCTTTTTCCATTTACTCATTCTGTGAATTCTGTTAGTCTAGTGAACCCTGGCCAATACATATCTTGGTACCAGGAGTGGTTCTAGAGTAACAGAATTCACAGAATGTATTCTCTTAGTTGGTTTTCTGGCTTCCGGAGCTAGCTCTCCAATTTGATTAGGCCTAAAGTGAGTGAAGGCCGTCCTTCAATTAGTGGGGGAGATGCTGATATTCCATAGTGTGAACAGTTTAAAGCTATATGAAGGGTGGAACCTTTTGATAACCCTAACTCTTGTCTTGTGAGGGGCAAAGAGTTTTGTGACTCTATATTGCATACTTTTGAACATTTCTGAAATACTAAGGAATGTACTGCTGTTGGCTGGTTGCTCCTGGCATCACTTGAGAAATTAGCATGGTAGAATGATAAGCTCCAGGACTGCATATCAGACCCTATGGTACCAGAGGTATCAGTGGCAGATAGAGATGCTGTCGGCAGCCTTTTCCAAGCCCCCATGGGTGAATCGCAGAAAAGGCCCTTGGAATTTTGGAGCAAGGCCCTGCTGTCATCCACAGACACTTACTCTCCCTTTGAGAAGCAGCTCTTGGCTTGCTACTGGGCCTTAGTGGAAACTGAATGCTTAACCATGGGCCACCAGGTTACCAAGCGACCTGAGCTACCCATCATGAACTGGGTTCTGTCTGATCCATCAAACCACAAAGTTGGACGTGCACAGCAGCAGTCCATTATCAAGTGGAAATGGTACATATGTGATAGGGCCCGGGCAGGTCCTGAAGGTACAAGCAAATTACATGAAGAAGTGGCCCAGATGCCCATGGGTCCTACTTCTGTTATAGTGCCTTCTGTCCCCAAGTGTGAACCTATGGCCTCATGGGGTGTACCATATGATCAGTTGACAGAAGAAGAGAAAGCTCGGGCTTGGTTTACAGATGGTGCTGCATGATATGCAGGCACTACCCGAAAATGGACAGCGGCAGCCCTGCAGCCCTTCTCTGGGACATCCCTGAAGGACAGTGGTGAGGGGAAATCTTCCCAGTGGGCAGAACTTTGTGCAGTGCACCTGGTTGTGCAGTTTGCTTGGAAGGAAAAATGGCCAGATGTACGATTATATACTGATTCATGGGCTGTAGCCAATGGTTTGGCTGAATTGTCTGGGACGTGGAAAGAACACAATTGGAAGATTGGCGAAAAAGACATTTGGGGAAGAGGTATTTGGATAGATCTCTCCAAATGGGCACAATATGTGAGAATATTCATGTGCCATGTTAATGCCCATCAAAAGGTGACCTCAGCAGAGGAGGACTTTAGCAACGAAGTGGATAGGATGACCCGGTCTGTGGATAGCAAGTCAGCCTCCTTCCTCAGCCACCCCTGTCATTGCCCAGTGGGCTCATGAACAAAGTCACCATGGTGGCAGGGATGGAGGGTATGCATGGGCTCAGCAACATGGACTCCCATTCACCAAAGCTGATCTAGCTCCAGCCCTGCTTAATGCCCAATCTGTCAGCAGCAGAGACTGATGCTGAGCCCCCGATATGGCAGCATTCCTCGAGGTGATCAGCCAGCAACCTGGTGGCAGAGTGATTATATTGGACCCCTTCCATCATGGAAGGGGCAGCACTTTGTCCTCATTGGAATAGGCACTTACTCTGGGTATGGATTTGCTTTCCCTGCACGTAAAGCTTCTGCCCAAACTACCATCCGTGGACTTACAGAATGCCTTATCCACTGCCATGGTATTCCACACAGCATTGCTTCTGACCAAGGAACTCACTTCACAGCCAAAGAAGTGCAGCAATGGGCTCATGCTCATGGGATTCACTGGTCCTACCATGTTCCTCACCATCCTGAAGCAGCTGGTTTGATAGAACGGTGGAATGGCCTTTTGAAGGCTCAGTTACGGCGTCAGCTAGGTGGCAACACTTTGCAAGGCTGGAGCAAGGTTCTCCAGAAGGCTGTATATTCTCTAAATCAGTGTCTGCTCTATGGTACTGTTTCCCCTATAGCCAGAATTCACGGGTCCAGGAATCAAGGGGTGGAAACGGGAATGGTACCACTCACCATTACCCCTAGTGACCCACTAGGAAAATTTTTGCTTCCTGTCCCTGCAACCTTATGTTCTGCTGGCCTCCAGATCTTAGTTCCAGAAGCAGGGATGCTTCCACCAGGAGGCACAACAATGATTCCATTAAACTAGAAGTTAAGACTTCCCCCTGGCCACTTTGTGCTCCTCATGCCTTTGAGGCAACAGGCTAAGAATGGAGTTATGATGCTGGCTGAGATTATTGATCCAGATTACCAAGGGGAATTTGGACTATTACTCCACACAATGGGAGTAAGGAAAAGTATACCTGGAAAGCAGGAGATCCCTTAGGGTGTCTCCTATTATTGCCATGTCCTGTTATTAAAATCAATGGAAAACTGCAACAACCTACTCTGGGAAGGATGGCAAATGTCTCAGACCCTCCAGGAATGAAGGTGTGGGTCACCCCTCCGGGTAAAGAACCAAGACGTGCCCAAGTGCTGGCTGAAGGTAGAGGAAACACAGAATGGGTAGTAGAAGAAGGTAGTTATAAGTACCAACTATGGCCACGAGACCAGTTACAGAAATGAGGATTGTAATTGCTATAAATATTCTTGTTATTCTGTTAAGAATATTTTTGTATATATATATTTATATGTGTTAAGCAGATATCTCTATCTTATCTCCTCCCTTATTTCTCTATCATATAATATAACACTGATGGACTTTTATCAATACTTAAGTATTAGGAATAAGTATCACTCAGAAAGCCCTGCCTCCTATTCAGGGGAAGTGACTGGTGCAGTTCTGGTTGTTCGTGGGATAGCTTTATCTGTTAGGCGATATTTTTTATATTGTTATTGTATTTATTTGAAGATTAATATGATTTAAAAGACAGGGTTAGGAGTCAAGTTGACAAGACATGGACATCTGATAGTTAATCTAATTTGTCAACTTGACCAGATCATGACACACCCAAGATCATGTGACTTTGGGTGTGTCAATAAGATAATTGGTTTATGTAACACCAGATTAAACAGAAAGTCCCACCCTGAATGTAGGCAGCAGGATTCTGATAGGTGCAGGACTTAGATAAAAGAAGAAAGCCGCATAGAGTGCTGTGCAACTCTTTCCGAAGAAAACGCATCTGCTCTCGCCTGAGATCATCAGCTTCCAGCTCATAGAACTGGAATTTCGCCATTTCTCTGAAGAGCTTCTTGATCTTCTCGGCCTCCAGCCCTTCGAACTGAAACTTCACCATTGTTTCTTCAAAGATCTTCCTGATCTTCACATCATGTACTGGGACTGAATTAGTGGTTGCTCCTATCCTAAGACTCCAGCTCTTAGACCGCTCGACCAGCTACTGGTTCCCCTGACTCTCCACATGGAGTCAGAACTCGGGACTACATTGGTTTGAACTGTAAACTGATCTGATAAATCCCTTTTTCCATTTACTCATTCTGTGAATTCTGTTAGTCTAGTGAACCCTGGCCAATACATATAATAAGTAAAGTACAATGGCCTCACACCTGGGCTCTGCAGATGTCATCCTCCCGATAATCAGGTATTGGAGAATATAATCAGCTATGGCTAAGTACTAATATACTTGCTGTTCAGGGACCTGAATCCCAGACAGCTGCCTTATAGCACTATGTGGCACCTATAAGCATCAATTTGTGGGGAGAGACCTAGCCTCTCAATGGGAAATATCACTTACAACACATTTTTTTCCTAGGGGCCTCTGCTATTTCCCTTCGACCCTTAAGGTGGAAAACTAATACCCCCATGTCAGTAGAGCAGTGGCCCCTAAAAGGGGACAAACTAAAACAAGCCCATTTGCTTATTCAGGACCAATTACAATTTGGTCATATTAAACCTTCAGTGAGCCCCTGAATTCTATTTTTGTTATACCTAAAAATTCAGGAAAATGGAGAGTGCTTCATGATCTTAGAGCTATTAATGCAGTGTTAGCGCCTATGGGGCACCTTCAAGCAGGACTCCCTGCCCCATTTATGATTCCTAAAGACTGGCCTCTTATTGTCATGGATCTTAAGAATTGTTTTTATGCTATACCCCCACATCCCAAAGACTGTGAAAGGTTTGCATTTACCTTGCCAGCCATCGATCATCAGGAACCAGATGCTAGATATCAATGGAAAGTGCTTCCACAGGAATGCTAAATAGCTCAACTATGTGCCAAGGGCATGTTGCTCAGGTTTTGAAACCCCTCCACCAAAGCTTCCCACGGGCCTTAATTTCCCACTATATG
Source organism: Glis glis (assembly GCA_004027185.1). Taxonomy (NCBI): domain Eukaryota; kingdom Metazoa; phylum Chordata; class Mammalia; order Rodentia; family Gliridae; genus Glis; species Glis glis. The sequence goes on along the minus strand of PVJS01012150.1, from coordinate 16,308 downwards.
GATGACATACTTTTAGCTGCCAAAACCAAAGAAAAATTATTCGATATATATTCTCTTTTAATACAAATTGTGTCCCAACATGGTATGATTACAGCACAGGAAAATGTTCAGTATACTAGCCCTTGGCAGTGTCTTGGATTTCAGGTTGTAGAGATCACCATTAGGACTCCAAAAGTAGGAATTCGTATGGATACTCTTAAAACTCTTAACGACTTCCAAAACTTAACGGGTGACATAAATTGGTTCCATCCCACCACTCACCAATTAAAGCATCTGTTTAGCCGGGCATGGTGGCGCATGCTTGTAATCCCAGTACTTTGGGAGGTGGAGACCGGAGGATCCGGGTTCGCAGCCAGCCTCAGCTCTCGCTCTGTCTCTGTCTCTGTCTCTGTCTCTCTCTCTCTCTCTCTCTCTCTCCTTAGTGAGGCCCTCCACAACCTCGTGAGACCTGGTTTCAAAATAAAGCATAAAAAATAGGGTCGGGGGTGTAGCGCAGAGGTGGATCGCCTCTGCGTTCAATTCTTGGTACTGCAAAAAAAAAATAGCATCTGTTACTACCCTTTAGGGGGACCCTGATCTTTTCTCACCCTGATCTCTAACTAAAGAGCCAAAGAGAACCAGTACTAATCAATCAAGTTATTTCCTCACGGCAGTTAAGCAGAATTAATTTAGCAATGTCTGTTGATATATTTTTAATTCCTATGCCATATCTCCAAACAACTTTAAGTGACCAGTATCAAAATCAATTACAGATACCTAAATGGGTTTTTCTCCCCACTCTGGGCACAAACACATAACACTGTATCCAGAATTGATGGGTTCTAATCTTTTGCAAGCCAGGGAATGGACTTGGGCCCTAACTGAACATGATCCAAGTACTATATACATTCCCATTCCCATTAAAGCATTTTGGGAAGCTAGAAATCCTACCCTTACTATGCAAATTGTGTTGGCAGATTATGTAGGAAATAAAGAAAGTCATTGGACCTGGGATAAATTACTCTTTTCTCCCTAAAACTTAGTGGATCTTGCCAAAGAAAATCAGCTCAGAGCCCCTTAGAAACAGGATATATAAAATGTTCAACTGAAATGTTCCAACTATTTCTTACACTACAAACATTGATACAGCAGAGTTCACAAAATCTTCATCACACACCTTGCTACCATTCTGATCTCCCAGGTCCCCTTTCTGGGGGCAACGCCCAAGTAGATACATTAATAGGCATCTCCCAACTTGACATGGCATGAAAATCACGAGCCTCTTCATAAAAATGCAAGAGATTGGCACCACCAATTTGGCCTCACCAAAACTCAGGCCCAACAAATCTTATCCTCTTGTCCCACTTGTCAATCTCTGGGTTTCCCCCTTGCCAATCTCTGGTACATTCCCAAGTGGACTAACAGACAATGAGATCTGGAAAATGGATGTCACCCACACTCCCCCCCTCCCATCCCCTTTGTCCATGTCTCCATTGACACATACTCAAAATTCATTCATGCCACTCCCTTAAAATGCGAAACAGCTCATCATGCCATTCAACATTGTTTAAATTCTTTTGCTGTTATGGGTATACTGGCTATTAAAATAACAGATAAGGGGCCAGCATATACTAGTAAAACATTCCAATTCTTCTACAATACTTAAAACATAAAGCATATCACAAGAATTCCTTATAACGCACAAGGACAAGGCATTATTTAGTGGGCTCATGGTACTCTTAGTTCCATATTGATTAAACAAAATAAAGGGGGAATACCAGGAGGCAGACATTCCCCTATCAATGGAATACTGCACTTATAACCTCAAATTTTTTCAATTTATCAGAGGATGCACTTGCAGCTGCACAAAGACATTGGCAAACAAAGGGACCTTTAAGGCCTACTCCCCTGTTAGCTGGGGACCATGGGAGGGTCCTGTACTCCTGTTAGCTTGGGGATGGGGTTGTGAATGTGTTTTGTTACAGGAACAACCTTGTAGGCTGTCGATACAGTGCATTAAGCCCTACCATGTATGAAGACCTGATTCCAAGAATGCAACAAATGGAATTGGAGGAGTCCAGCCCCCAGGAGTCTCCGTTATTTACACTCCCAATGGCAGTGATGCAGCTGAGACCAGCTCTGCTGCTGGAGCTGCCCTGAACACAGAGAACTTCAGAGGTCACCTGGGGCATGATGAAGAACATGACTCACAGAGCTGAGATGGTGATGGCTATGACTGGCCAAGCTAGCAGTCCTGCGGCATTATTCTTAGTGATGCTGGAAGTTACCACCTGCTCGGTAGACCTGGGGTAAATGCTGAGGTACACTGGGCATTTGTAATGGAACCCCCCTTATGGGAACCTGTTACATGGCATGATCCCCCCATTCCCCATACTTAACAATGGAACCACTTGGGTAGGAGGGGTGGAAATGCCAGAAGAAATTTCAACTGATGACCAATATTTATCCTAAAATTTGTCTCAGCAATATTTGCCTTTTTGAAACTCTAGATGTTAGGTCTCCTTCTATGAATCTTAATTGTTATAGTTTGCTGATTCATGAAAAATTGGACTATTTTGGAGAAAGTTCTTTCCTCTAGCATTGCTATACATTTGAAGTGTCTTATCAAGGTTGCTTCCTTTGCAGGCTCACAGGTCCATGAAGAGAGCCCTTGTAGGACACTTTTTGATTGTCCCTTTTGCTAGTTCAGTAATCTTTAGGCCTTCTGAAATTACTAATTGATAGCTGTATTACTTTTCTTTTTTTTTTTTTTTT
>PVJS01012150.1:0-13454 GCA_004027185.1 Glis glis | reverse complement strand
GGTCTCCGCCTCCCAAAGTACTGGGATTACAAGCGTGTGCCACCACGCCTGGCTTACTTTTCATTACACTCTGAAAACATACATTGCTGCAAGTCTTATCCAAGAAAATTTATGATATTTTTCCATGATATTTTTTTGAGATCAGTGTATGAAAACTGTTCTGACCCAAAGTGGCCCTACTAATCTGTCTTTCTCTGATAAGTTACCTTGCCTAGTCTAGCATATATCTCTCTTGATGCTACCAGCTTCCTCTTGATTATGAAAAAGCATCTATTATTTTAGAGCAGTCTTAGGATTGAACTTCCTATACTCTTTCAAATAAAATATGTTCTTTTGAGCCAGATGTCATGGCACACACTTGTAATCCCAGTATTTGGGAGTATGGAGACTGGGGGATCTAGGTTCGCAGCCAGGCCCAGCTACTTAGTGAGGCCCTCCACAACTTAGTGAGACCCTGTCTCAAAATAAAGACTAAAAAATAGGGCTGCGGGTGTAGCCTGGAGGTAGAATGCTCCTGGTACCACCAAAAAAAAAAAGTTCTTTTGAGAAAATCTTTGTAGCTATATGTTGATGGCCTGACTGTCCCTCCCTCTGGGCAATATGTCTTAACCATAGCTATTGTGGTAAGGGATGATAACAATGGCATACTTCTTTTTAGGAGGAAAGTTATGTTACCTGTTCTTAGTTTTCTTTTCCCATCATGAAACCCCCATCCTCTGAGTGAAAGTGCATAATAATTATTTGGTATTCAGTATTCTCAATAAGCTATGCCTGTCTATATTTTGACTGACTGGATTAAGCATGAGATCTCTCTTAAGACACCCTCTTGGAATTTAGCTTCAATAACACATTCCGGCGTGCATGTATTTGTGTGTGTGTGGAGAGTGGGAGAGAGAGAAAGAGAGAGAGAGATTCAGATAGATATCTCCTCCCAACAAGTTGTCAGGGGGCTCAAGTGTGAGATGTGGGCAGTGGAAGCCTGTGGTATTGTAAGTAGTTTCTTGGAGTGGAATTTCTGTCAATGTGAAGTAGGCAGGTAGACAAGTGCTCATATCAAATTTGTATATTTTAATTTAAATGCCAAAGATTCTATTTTTACCAAGACTTGGTAGATTTTCTTGTATACCTGTTTCTTCATTGTCCTTAGGACAATTCCTGGAGAGTTTAAATGGTTATTTTACAAATTGATTTTCACTGGTTTTTTTTTTCTATTTCAGCCTTGGCAGTTGTTCCATGGGACTTAGGATATCATGTGAGAAATGACTGGTACAAGGCTTTTGTGTAAAATAGTATCTTCCTCCTGTATATACTAAAGAAAAAGAAAATAAAAAAACAGGCATGGTGGTGCATGCATATTATCCCATTACTTGGGAGGCTGAGACCAGAGGATCCAGGTTTGTGGCCAGCCTCAGCTACTTAGGCCTTCTGCAACTTAGTGAGACCCTGTTTCAAAACAAAGTATAAAAATAGGGCTGGGGGTGTAGCTTGGAATTAGAATTCCCCTGATTTCAATCTCTAGTTCTGAAAAAAAAAAGAAAAGAAAAAAATCAATGAGAAAGTTAAAAGTAGTTTGGAATTCCACCAACAGTGTAGAAGAGTCCCCATTTCCCCACATCCTCGCCAACATTTGTTGTTATTTGACTTCTTAATGATTGCCATTCTAATTGGAGTTAGATGAAATCTTAGAGTAGTTTTGATTTGCATCTCCCTGATTGCTAATGATGTTGAACATTTTTTCATGTATCTATTGGTCATTTGTATCTCTTCTTTTGTGAAGTGTCTATTCTTTTCAGTTGACCACTTCTTGATTGGATTGTTTGTTTTCTTAGTGTAAAGTCTTTTAAGTTCTTTGTGTATCCTAGATATTAGACCTCTGTCAGAGGGATAGCTTGCAAAGATCTTCTCCCATTCTGTAGGCTTTCTCTTTAAGCTCTTGATAGTTTCCTTTGATGAGCAGAAGCTTTGTAGTTTAAAGTTATCCCACTTATTAATTCTTGTTTTAATTTCCTGTGCTTTGGAGGTCTTGTTGAGGAAGTTTCTACCTGTACCTATATGATGAAGCGTTGGACCTATTGCTTCTTCTAATAATTTCACAGTCTCTGGTCTAACTTACAAGTCTTTGATCCATTCTCAGAAAACTGGGAATGGATCCACCATATGATCCAGCTATACCACTACTGGGTATTATTACCAAAGGGATTGAAACTGGAAAACAACAGTAATATATGCATACCCATGTTCATAGTGCCACAATTCACAGTGGCCAAATTATTAAACCACCCTAGGTGTCCATCAACAGATTAATGGATTACAAAATTTTCGGGAATACACACAATGGAATTCTCCTCAGCAATAAAAAGGAACAAAAATAATAGCATTTGCAAGAAAATGGAAATATCTGGAGAACTTTATGTTAAGTGAGATTAGTCATTCACAAAAAAAGAAGGAACATATGTTTTCACTAATATGCTCAACCTAGGGTGTAGTGGAGACACAGAAGGGACTCCAATGACAACAGAGAACCCTCAGTGGTGCAAGGGAAGGGGCACAAGGGAAGGGGAAGGGCAACAAAGAAGTGAATCTATGGAATTACTATTATAAACAATGTGTACATATGAGATTATACCAACATCATTCTCACTACTACATGGGGAGGAGGCAGGGGGAGGGACACCAAGAGCTATGTGCATGTATGTTAACACCAAACTGATACTCATTGTGATGTGAGAGTGCAATGCACCAATAAAAACATATTAAAAAAAGGAAATTAAAAGTAAATTTTTATACATCAGAGACATGCAATTTAAAAACAAATAGAACAACCCAGCATGGCAGTGGTCTCCTGTAATCCTAGGATTTGGGAGGCTGAGGTAAGAGGATGGCAGGTTCCAGGCCAGTATATGGTAACTTAATGACACCCTCTTTTAAAAAAATTAATTACATTAAAAGAAGTAGGGATGTAGTTTGATGTTAAAATGTCAATGGGTTAAATCTCAATACCAAAAAAAGATTAAGGGGATAGAAACATGAAATCATGTACCTACATATCTGGTTTCATTTGTTTAATTACTCAATATGTAGTAGAATGATTTCAATGGATAGTGAAAGCTTGCTAGAGGGTGGGAGAAGGGGAAACAACTGTCTAATTTTACAGATTGCATGGTGGCAATCTCCTGTAATATCAGTACTCGGGAGGCTGGGGCATGAGGATGGCAGGTTCCAGGCCAGTGTGTGGTAACTTAATGACACCCTGTTTTTAAAAATAAATTAACTAAATTAAAAGGGATGGGGATGTAGCTTTGTGTTATTATGCCAATAGGTTAAATCCCAGTACCAAAACAACATAAAAATTAAGGGGAAAAACATGAAATAATGAATCTGTATATCGTTTTTGTTTGTTTAATTACTTCATAAGAAGTAGAATTAATTCAGTGGATAATGAAAGGTTGTTGGAGGATAGGAGAATGGAAAACAACTTTCAAATTGTATAGAAATTCTCTTTTGGTGATTCAAATGCTTTGAATCTGGATTGTGATGATAGTTGCACAACATTGGAAATTATGGAGTGGCCACTAATTCAGCATAAAATAGTTAAAACAGTGAACACCGGTTTTATTTTAGTTATTAAAAAAACACATAGCTGGGCAGACTTGGTCCAGAGGCCACTATCTGTTATTTATGACTTATACTACAAATCAATTCCTATATATCTGAAATAGGAAATTCTCTCATTTTTGTCATTTACATTTGAAACACATTACATTTTAAAATATATGAGTAATTTAGGTGAGAACTAAAATAAGTGTGATGTTTCCCTTCATTTAGTAACTATTATGGATAATGCACATTTAATTTGTTATATATGGTGACATATTATCGCTTTTCCAAGATAAAGCATTTATTATTTCATTGAACTACTGAGGTAGGTGATAGTGTAACCTCATTTCCATTTCACTGGTAGAAAAGTTGTAACATTAAGAACAACAGGTTGGTGAACCTCGCATGACTCTGTAGTGGAGATGCAAGGACTTGAATATAGGATATCTGGTCCAGACTTAAACTCTGTGCTATGCTGATTCTCCTTCTTGTATTCCAGTTATTTTCAAAATATAGCATTTATAATTTCCAATTTTGTAGTTGTATATTAATAAAAATGTATAATTTAAAAATTTTGGGAATATTGTTTAAGTTATCTATCACTTAATAAGAAACTTCCTTCAAATATAAGGAATTATGAGAACAAGAATCATTTAATTATAACTCCTGAAGTCTGGGAGCTGGCTGGGATCAGCAGGTGGTCCTTGCACAGGGTTTCTCAGGTGATTATACTTATATGTTTGCTGAACTGTAATTATCTGGAGGTCTGGTGATTAGTATCAAATGACTCAAATTGCCATGGGACTGGATATCTGTGAGTTCTCAGGCACAGCTTTATAACTCTTCACCAAATGTTCATTCATCATCAACACTTTGGGTATGGCACAGGGATCTAAAATGTCTCAAGAGTCAGGGAGAGAGATAAACAAGGAGAGAAAAATTGAGCCTTGGAAGTGTAGCTGCATTATCTCCAGGGCAGTCTCTTTGTTGAGACAGCCTTATAAGACTTGCCAAAGTTCAAAAGGAGGAAACATTACATGATGGAAAAATTGTCAAAGCATTTGTAGTCATATCTCAGAAGTCACTAGAATGGGAAGCCATTTTACATATCACAACATGAAGGCAAACAATATTGAACTTTTTTCCTTTTGTTATTGGTGCATTACTTTTCTATATAATGGTGGGATTATTGCTGTATATTAGTACATGTACATTAATATTGTTTCGATCTGAATGTTGGTTACCCACATGCACTTACTTTATGAAAATGTTTTCAAGGTTTGTGTGCTTTTTTATATGTATGTTATAGGATGATAGAGTTTACATTTAAAAAACTCCACAAATATAAACTTTTAACTAGTTAGTCACTAATTGTAAATCTTATTGCATTTTGACATTTAAAGCACAGTATAATCATAAAAATATATAAACTCAGATATCTATGACTATTATAATTTTAGTAGAAATTATAGTAAATCAATTCCACAGATATTTTAAATATGGAATGGGTGTAGAGCCTATTTTTAGGCTCCACATGGATCAAATATATTATGTGTAGGATTCCTAGTCAATTGAAATATTAGAAATGACCCTAAAGAACTGACAATATAATATCAAGTCATGAAGCCTGCTCTCCTAAATCATCTTATTTCACCAATTAATTTTTAAGTCTGATATTGATTCATTTATTTAGTTTTTGTGGCACTGAGGATTGAACCCAGGGGCATTCTACCTCTCAGCTATACCCCCAGCCCTATTTTATTTTTATTTGGAAACAGGTTCTCGCTAGGTTGATGAGAGTCTCACTACTTGCTGAGACTATCCTCCAACCTGCAATCTTCCTGTCTCTGCCTCCGAAGTACTGGGATTACAAATGTGCATCACCACATCTGGCCTCAAGTTTCATATTTAATACATGAATCATTACCGTGACAACCTTAGCACTGTAGTAATAAAATAATAATATTTATTTATTATTATATATTATTTATTTATAATTATATTCATTTATTTATAATTATATTTATTTATTATTATATATAAATAATAGAGTAAGAATTAAAACTCCCATCCTTGAAATTACATGTATTCTTGAAGACTGATTCCTCTGTGCTTACACAAATTTTCATGTATTTCATTTATTTCCAAAGAAGTTGATAAATTATTTTATCTGGAACTTGACATGTTATTAGTAGTATGATATGGAAAACATTCAATGATATTGCCTATAATTTATCAGTTCTCTGTAATTGCTGTATTCTGCATATCATTTTTTGAAGATATGTGTGTTCATTGACTTATAGTCATTTATATACAGAAGGAAATGTCCTGTACATACATATCTCATGTATAAGTATTTTTGTAATATGGATTCCTAGATGTAGAGTTGCAGGTCACACAGAATATTTAAATATTATATTAAAGGATTTTACCACATTATAGTCCCACAGAAATCATTTTCTAATATTCTTATAGGCTCCGAATCTTCTCTGGGAAATAAATTCATTACCTTAACTTTCATTTCACTAAGTGTCAGTGGCTTTTTATATCTTTTATAGAGTATTGATGAGTTTTACTTATGTAAATTTCCCCTTCATGCCCTTCATCTATTTTCATATTGAACTGCTTATGTTTTTGGTTGGTGACTTGCATTCATGTTCACTATGCAATGGATACCATAATTTATGACATGTGCTACAGTATAAGTTTGATAAAAATTAATTCACACTTTTATGGGGGATTTAATGTTATTATCTTCTATTGTAATATATTAATTCCAGTTTATTTTGAAGGTGTTAATTATCTATATGAATTGATTGGAAAATTCTGTTACAAACTATTCCTGTACTTCCTCCTAGCATCAATATTTTATTTTTTTAATTTATGCCTTGGCTAAAGAATATTTTTTGTCTTAGATGATAGTCTTTTTACTTATAAAGAGAAATAGCTTTTTCTTAACCAGGACAATGTTGACTATAAAAAGTTTCCATGATAAGTAACATTCAGAAGGGCCTTGAGAATTCCTGAGATTTTTCCCAGTTTTCATAATATTTCTGTAGTTTTTGTATTTTTTGAATTGCTACTGATTAGTTCCAGTGTTTAATTACTCTTTTATGATTAAGGGCTTTCACATAGCTAGATGTTGAAGATCTGCATCATCAACATAACAGTCACCTGTGTTATATAAGAGCATTTTAGTCATGACAAGAACAGTGGAATGTGAGAGATGACTGTGTCTGCAGGAGTTGATGCAGAGGTTGATGCAGAATTAGGGGTATAGCTGATTAGTATTTCCTAGATATCATGGGTCAAGATATTTGTTTTGTAGAAACATATTTTTGTAATACAGGGGGATTAAAACCAGAGGCATTCTACCTCTGAGCTATGTTCTAGGCCTTTTTAACAATTATTTTTATTTTGAAATAAAGCTTCACTTATTTGCTGACCTTCTTGATAAGTTTCTTAGGCTGCCATTGAACCTGTGATCCTCCTGTCTCAGCCTCCCTACACACCCAACCATCTTTTATAAAATGAAGATTTATTTATACATTGTGGTCTCACATCATAGTGAAGTTCAAAGTGATAGGGACATACATGAACACATCACTTGGTGAGCTTCCCCCAGCTCCCTCCCCTTCCTAATAAATAACAATGAGACTGGCATTGGTAATTTTATATATGAATTGTATACTGTAAATCAGTGAATTTTATGTAGGTAAATTACATTCATTGAAGATTTTAAGATTGATGTAGTGGTGCATTCTTGTAATCTCAGTACTTGGAGGCTGAGACAGGAGGATCACAGGTCCAACGTCAGCCTCAGAAATTTAGTAATAATGTCAGCAACTTCGTGAGGTCCTATTTCAAAATAGAAACAAATTTTTGAAAAAGGCTGGGCAAAGCCAGGTGTGGTGGCGCATGCTTGCAATCCCAGTATTTGGGAGGCTGAGACAGGATGATCCAGGTTCGCGGCCAGTTTCAGCTACTTAGTGAGGCCCTCCCCAACTTAGTGAAACCCTGTTTCAAAATAAAGAATAAAAAATAGGGGTGGCCGTGTAGCCTGGTGGTAGAATGCCCCTGGATCCAATCCCTGGTACCACCAAAAAAAAAAAAAAAAAAAGCTGGGCATGTTGCTCAGAGGTAGAATGCCACTGGGTTTAATCCCCAGTATTACAAAAAAATAAAGTTTTACAAAACAAATCTCTTGATCATGGTATCTAAGAAACACTAATCAGTTGTACTTCTAATTCAGAATCAACCATTTGACAATTCCTGCAGACTCAAATCATCTCTCACATTCTACTGTTCTTGTCATGACTAAAATGCTCTTATATAACACAGGTGACTGTTATGTTGATGATGCAGGTCATCAACACCTAGTGATGTGAAAGCCCTTAATCATAAAAGAGTAATTAAACACTAACTTAATCACAAAGTCATCTACTATTTCTTTTTTCAGAATTTTATTGGAGCAATATAGTTATACATCTTAGTAAAATTCAACACAACACATTTATATATACAAACACCATCTCTTGGTGTGGTTCCCTCCTAATCCGCTCCTGCTAACTTCAATTTTTTCATCTACTCTCTCAGTCCACATGCTCTGACTGATCATGCAATGTATTTACTTTGACCAATGCAAGTTATATTTCAACTTCTTGGTTAATTTCTTCTTGGATATAAGCATGAGTAATGACAGAAGGGACCCCATTTTGAAATGGAGTACATTTAACCAGGATGCCTACAGAAATTATTTCAGTTTGCTGCTGCTGGAGCTGAGTTATCACTGCATCTCTGGTAGTGGTGCAAAGTGCTGGTGCTGCCAGTGGAATTCAGCTGTTCAATGAATTAAAAAATAATACTGGATGAATCTGTCCAGAGGGGGCCTGAGGTGACAGTTCTGAGAACTTCATCTTCCATTTGTCCTGATCTCAATAAACTAGCTGGGATTAAATTTGAAACTTTTTCTATATTTTCCAATAAAGATGAGCTAGAGGATGTTTTCATATAATTGATCAATAAGTGGGTATATCATGTGCCAAAAGATACAGTTTGGACATATTTTACACTACTACAAAACTATCTCTGGGGATGTTCTGATCATTATGAAAATCTTTTTTTTTTTTGTGGTATGGGGGATTGAACCCAGGGGCTTTCTACCTCCGAGCTACATCCCCACCCCTATTTTTTATACTGATTTTGAAACTGGGTCTCACAAAGTTGCAGAGGGACTCACTAAGTAACTGAGGCTGGCCGCGAACCTGGATCCTCTGGTCTCTGCCTCTCAAGTACTGGGATTACAAGCCTGTGCCACCACGCCTAGTCCATTATGAAAATCTTTGTAAAGACACAGTTTTGGATTAGTAGCTTGTGACAAAACTACAGCAATCAAGGTTTGACATCATTATTCCAGGTGCCATTTGTCCCTGTGGTGATCCACTGGTTGAGCTACTTAAAATACCTTTTGTAGACATTCTTCATTTTTCTCCTGGCTACACATATGAAAAGTCCAGTGGAGGACTTCTATATCTGCCTTCTTATGTACCAATTGTTATATAAGTATTATGGAGTCAAATGGCATTCATAGGGAGGATAAAAATATGATATGCCTGCTTTATTTTGACTTTTGGTTCCAAACAATTTTTTTGTGTGTGGTACTGGAAATTGAACTCAGGGATATTCTACCTTTGAGCTACACCCCCAGGCCTACCTTTTTCATTCTTTGTTATGAAGCAGGGTCTCACTAAGTTGTGGAGGGCCTCACAAATTTGCTGAGGCTGGCTGCGAAACTGAATCCTCCTGCCTCACCCTCCCAAGTACTGGGATTACAAGTGTGCACCACCACACCTGGCTAGAAGATTATTTATAATCAATTCTAGCACAACTGTATAGACAGAAATTTGAAATAATTTGCCCTTATGCTATTGTGCCCTAATTTAGAAATTAAAATGGTTGTCCACATTACCTAATGGATCCTTTTACATTTTATTTAGATTTTAGGATGAGTATTCATTTACTAAGTTATAGAAATAGACAAGTAATGGTGGAAAAGTTATTTCCAGGGATATAGTAGGATGAAGTGTTTACATTTATATCTTTTACTTTAAGAATTTTACAGAGAAAACAAATATGGTTAATTTGACAATGTTCTATTTTATTATGTTTTAAACTGTGAATATATTGATGTTGCCTCAGCAATACAGTCTCCACTCAAAGTATTTTCAATTTGCTCATATAAAATATATGTGAAACACATGTAAATTAAATTATGGATGCAAATATGTAAATATAGGTATATTTAAGTATAAAAATATAACTTAATATGCTTATCTTATAAAAGCATATTTTATACATCATTGGTTAGATAATTCCAACATGTTTTTTTAAAGTTATCTGGCATATTCATTTAAAAAACTCATTTTCTGTAACTTTTACTTCTTGTTTTTCTTAAAGGAAGACTCAAGGCATTATCTGCGAAATGGAAAAGCTGAAATGTGGTTCACTCAAATCCCTGGGATTTAGTATTTTCCTGGCCCATTCTTAATCACATTTTGTTGGAGGACTCCATTATAAACAAGCCAAAACTCTACCAAAAGTAAACATCTCCCTCTGTGTTCTGTTCTATTTGACTTGAACTTTCAGTGGGAATGATTCTGCATCATTATCCAGAGTTTTGACTCACAGAGTGAGAGATAAGGGAAGTGGAATAAGGGACCTTTGAAATAGGCAGTCCTATATTTCTATACCATCACAAATGCTTGCATTTCATCATCATTACAGAATAAAGGAAAATACCTGATATACTTTCAGAACAGGGTTAAATTAAGGCCTTCATTATTTAACACATGGAAAAGTATTTCATTCAATCTAAGCAATATTATAAAGTGAACAGCACACATTACAGGGAAGTGCTGGATATGCAGAAAAGGAGAGTAGACACAGTTTCTGCCCCTACATAGCTTACATACTATTGGTAAGATAAAGTGTAAATAAGTAATAAAAACAGTGTGAAAAGGCTATAATGAAGAAAGAACACAAAGCTGTCTCTTGTGTATAATAGAGAGTATATCAACATTATTGGTAATTAAGGGAATACCGAAAGATGAATAGGAATGGGTACAAAGAAATTGCAGAGAAAAACACAAAAATAATTTTGACCATTCTATACTTCAGATTCCAGACTTGTATGTCTTTGAGCATAAAAGGATAAGTTTGCCTTATTAGAGTGAATTTTTAATGCTTTACACCGAGCCTATTGGACATAGGTGTAAAGCTTCCTTGGGGAACATGGGTTCAAACAGCACAATGGACACACAAAATATGTTCACTTCATATATAATAATTTATAGTAATTTCTACCCTGCCTCTGGTATTTAATTTTAGTAACATTAGATAAAATAAGACACAAAGAAAAATTGGGCTTAAATCCATATACAATAAGATTTCACAATTCTGTGAATATACTAGAAAACATTGATTGTTAAACTTTGAATTGTTGAATTATGCAGCATGTGTATTTTATATCATCAAAGTTTTAAAAAATACCCTTGAACTATGACATCTATGAAACACTGTTGTGGCATTATTACTATTTGATCTCTAGTTCTATGTAAAGGAGACTACAGCAAAAAGAGCCTCTTGATAGCAATGTTTTTTATATTTTATTGGTGCATTATAGTCTCACATCATAATGTAGTTCATAGTTTTAGTGACCTGCATGCACACAGCACTTGGTCAGTTTTCCCCTGGCCCTCTCCTGACTCCTCCCCTTCCCCTTCAAAGATATTGAGATTGGCATTGTAATTCTTGCACATGTGCATAATGCCAAATTCTTTCTCTCCCAACACCATCGTCCCCGAGACCACCTCTTTCACTCCAGTGGAGTTTCTCTTCCATTACCTAAAGTACCTCTTGTATCCAAATTATTCCCTAGCTTCCATTTATGAGAGAAAACATATGACCCTTCATATGACTGGCTAATGTCACTTAACAAAATGTTCTCCATGTTCATCCATTTTTCCGAAAATGACATTATTTTGTTCTTCTAGATTGGTGAGTAGAATTTCATTGTCTGTATATCCCATAATTTTTTAATCTATTCATCTCTTTTTGGACACCTAGGCTCATTCCATAACTTGGCTATTGTGAATTGTGCTGCTATAAACATGGATATGCATATATTACTATAATAGTCTGATTTCAATCCCTTTGTAAAGCTACCCAGGAGTGGTATAGCTGGATCATATGGTGGATCCATTCCCAATTTTCTGAGGAATCTCCACACTGATATTTATAGTGACTGTACTAATTTGCAATCTCACTAACAGTGTAGAACAGTTCCTATTTCCCCAAACCTCACAGCATTTTTGTTGTTTGGTTTCTTGATGATTGCCATTCTAATTAGGGTTACATGGAATCTTGGTTTAGTTTGAATTGGCATCTCCCTGACTGCTAATTTCTTGAACATTTTTCATGTATTTATTGGCCATTTGTATTTCTTCTTTTGTGTAGTGTCTATTTACTTCAATTGCCCATTTGTTCATTGAGTTATTAGGGTTTTTTTAGTGCTAAGTCTTTGAAGCACTTTTTATATTCTAGATGTTAGTCCTCAACTCAAGATGGATCAAAGACCTGGAAATTAGACCAGAAACTTTGAAATTACTAAAGGAGTGCATGAGCCCAGCACTCCAACATATAGGCACAGATAAAACTTCCTTAATAATATCCCTAAATCTCAGAAAAGAAAAACGAGAATTAATAAATAGGACTGCATCAAACTAAAAAGTTTCGGCTCATCAAAGGAAACCATTAAGAGATTGCACCATTCTTAATATGCTTCACACTACAATTCATAAGGAGGTTATGTATACATGCACAGTCATCAATGTTAGTTGGATGATAGCGGAAATATAAAAGAGTTGTTAAACAAACCTTTATAACCTTGAGGTCATGTAATATATGTAATATGTGTAATATGTCCAGGCTTGTGTTCCACTTGGATAGTGATTGTAATAAGAAATAAAAATTTTATGAAAGTATTATCATAAGGAAAGAGTACAATATTAAATACACAGCAGAAACCATAGAAATATCCTGGGATTCTGATAACTAAGGGAGAGACCTGAAAAATGTAGATATAATGGTGACTGAGTGAGGGAGAGAGAAAAACACAGAAAGAAAAACAAGTAGATTTGTAATGACAGTTCCTGAGATTTCCAAGTTTAATTTAGCATGAGAAGTAAAAAAAAAAAAGAGGCAGATGATTCTGGAGAGATAAGTAGGAGCCAGAGAATTAATTGAAAATTGAAACTTCTATTAAGGGCTTTGGGGAGTCAAAGAAAAGTGATATACAGAAGAGAGATATAAACAAATTTTCTGTTTTGAAAAATCTCAAAAAGCAGTCATCATATTTGACTGCAAAGGAGTAAGATGATGTAATAGAAATGATTCAGGAAGTTGTTGTGGGAGTTCAGACAAAAGATGATGAAAACTGGACAGAAAAGTTCATACCGATGGCTATAACTATTCATATATTAGTAGTCCAACCTCATATTGTATTATGTGTAAGAAAAAGTCAATACAGACAAGACACTTTAAATAGTAATATTTGGGTGTTTTTAAAGTGACTGCATTTTATTTTATTTTTTGTGGTACTGTGGATTGAACCCAGGGGCAATCTACCTCCAAGCTATACCCCCACACCTATTTTATTTCTTTAATTTGAAACAGGTTCTCACAAAGTTGCAGAGGGCCTCAGAAGTTGCTGAGGCTGGCCATCAATCTGCGATCCTCCTGTCTCAGCCCACCAAGTACTGGGATTGCAAGCATGCACCACCATGTCGGGCAAATGCATT
>PVJS01012149.1:0-44407 GCA_004027185.1 Glis glis | reverse complement strand
GGTGGGAAGCGCGATTTTAAAAGTCTAGGTAGAAAAGTCTAAAACTCTAGGAATGCGCCGGGCGTGGTGGCGCATGCTTGTAATCCCAGTACTTTGGGAGGCGGAGACCGGAGGATCCGGGTTCGCGGCCAGCCTCAGCTCTCTCTCTCTCCCTGTTTCTCTTTCTCTCTACCTAGTGAGGCCCTCCGCAACTTCATGAGACCTGGTTTCAAAATAAAGTATAAAAAATAGGGCCGGGGGTGTAACGCGGAGGTAGAACGCCCCTGGGTTCAATCCCTGGTACCGCAAAATAAATAAATAAATAAATAAATATATAAGTAAATAAAACTCTAGGAGTGCAACAGGATGGAGATAGGTTTAGGATCGTCCACGCATTCCCATGCCACCTTCAGGGAATGGCAAGAGGACTCTTAAAGGATCCTCCGTGGACACAGAGCTCTAATCAGTGGCTACACACTCACAGAAAAGTTCTCGACAAACGAGTTAACATTCAGATGAACTTCAGACAAGTTGAGATACAGGATGATTCTGATTTTCTGCTTCACCTGGCTTTGAGGTGCCTTCAGCCAGACAAGCATGGCCTTGGGGTTTCAGCTACACTGAAACCCAGGAGAGGAGGCAGCCAGCCTGCCATCATACCAAAAAAAAAGGGACCCTGGGAGCAAGACCAAAGTCGCATTTTATAAAGCTATAATGCCATCAGTCTTGTTCTGCCCTTTTCCTGCCACCGTCATGACTCAGGAAATGGACAGGAGTCTCTGTAATCCTGAGGAGGAAGACAGGTGAGAGTATGAGCCCCAGGGCAGGCACGGGGAGGGAAAGGACAGGTTAGGCATCCCACTGCAGCTTGAGAAATCCAGGGAACCAGTCCAGGATGGGCACAGCTCTCCGTAGAGGTGGCTCTGTAAGACAGTGGCATGAAGAGTCACTGCAGAAGGAGGACACAGGTCCATAGCGTGGCTCCCCTAAAAGCATTCTGTTTTCGCCAATATGTGAAAACTTCAGCCCCAAATATTTAGTGGTCCTAATTTGCATCTCCTGGGGTCTCCAAGTTGCTCAGTGTGTGGGGGACCTCAGTGACCAAGCCCACACCAAGGGGAGGCCTCAGTGGGAAGTTTTGAATGCTGGAATAATCCACAACTGCCCAGGAGGAGGGTGTCACTTGGGAGCCCCTAACCCCAGCAACTTTTAGTTGAGGGCAAGCTGTTGGGACAGGGTGTATGGCGAGAATGTGACCTTCATGGCACACAAGAGCCCGCGAGGGCCTGGGCTTGTGTACTTGGGCTTGTGAGATACTGCAGCTCCACAGAGATAAAGAGTAACTGGGCAGAGGTTATCAAACTCAGGTCGAAGGCACAGAACTTCCTTGACCTCCCATCATGTCTCTGGCCCTGTCCTCCTTCCTGTTCGCTACTGATAACCTTCCACCCTCTCTCACCCTGCAAGTTTTTGGACAGACTCCAAGATCCAGGCAGGAACTCAACCGCCCCATGTTTCACAAGCCACCAGGACCCAGAGTGCTGGGATATCGGATATCATCTCTCTTTTTCCTGTCATGCTGAGAAGCCACTGGGTCTAAATGAGCCTGGGCTCCAACCTATGAAGTTCCATATTGGCCCTGTGGCCTACAGTTCTCCCTGTCCCTAAGGGACGAGGAGCAGTTTGTGGAGCGCTTCCGTGCAGTCTTGAACTTGGTGCTAGGACCGTGGCTGTGGGCAGGAGAGATATCAAGGTGGGCTCCACTCACAATAATCCAGTGCTGATGCGAACAGAAGATTGGAGATACAGATTAGAGGTGGGGAGGACCACTTAGAAGACTTCAGGTATCTATTAGTTTAGGTATGCAGTCCACAAACACCACCTTTGTCCCGGACTGGGCACTGAGGATACAGAGACAATGGCCTGGGACGCTCGGAGGAGGCTTGTTAGTGAGGACTTGCAGAAGTAATTCAGAAGAAGCGGGGCGTGGTGGTGCACGCTTGTAATCCCAGTACTTGGGAGGCTGAGACAGGAGGATCCGGGTTCGCGGCCAGCCTCAGCTACTTAGTGAGGCCCTCCGCAACTTAGTGAGACCCTGTTGCAAAATAAAGAATAAAAAATAGGGCTGGGGGTGTAGCCTGGAGGTAGAATGCCCCTGGGTTCAATCCCCAGTGCTACAAAAAAAAAAAAAGAAGTAATTCAGAAGAGAAGAGCAGGAGGTCCAGACTAAGACCAGGGCATTGGAGATGGAGAGCGGAGATGAGTGTTAGGGTAGATAGACCATCGGGGCTGTCTACAAACAAATACCACAAGCAAACAATTAGTTAGTCTTCCACAGTGAAAGTCATCTATTTAATTCAAGCAATATGTAAGTGGACAAAAGAAAAAGTAAAAGCCCCTCTCCAGCTTTGCATGCCTCCTACAGGAGACCATGGTGTTGAAGAGAAGGGTCAGGTGAAGGAGGACTCCCATCTCCAGCATGAACTGGACAGATGCTCCTGAGATAAGGAATTACCAGACAGATGTTGAATTTTCTTTGTAACTGCACTATTGAAAGATAATTCCCATATCACACAGTTCACCCATTTACAGTATACAGGCCAATGGTTTTTAGTATATTCAGAGTTGTCTGACCATCACCGGAATCAACTTCAGAATATTTTCATCACCCCCAAAAGAAATCCTGTATCCATCAGCAGTCACCCCCCATTTCCCCCACGTTGTCTCCATGGATTTGCCTATTCTGAACATTTCATACTAATGGATTCATTCAACATGTGGCCTTTTATGAATGGGTTCTTGTGGTGAGCCATGCTCGCGCCATGCTGGGTGAGCTGCTTTGGGCAGAAAAGACTTTTTGCAGCTATATGCAGGCATAACTTTTTACTTTCCTTTACCCTTGAGTTAATTTGCGCACATAAGATGTTTTTCTTTCTGGTGTTTTTAGATATCCTTTGTTAGTCTTGACAGAGCTACGTTACCATTGTGATTTATGCTTAGAGTGAGATGTTCTGGTCAGATGGTTTTTAACCTAGAAAGAAGTTAACAGGTATAAGGAAGTTGTGTGTTGTTTTTCTCCATGGGTACAATGGGACTGAAAGTGTATAAAAAATGTACCTAAAAATAAAGAGCTGAGTCCGAGCTCAGCGTGGCTTGGCTCCCCTCGTGTCCTGTCTTATTTCAATCCCCACTCCCCTTCTTAGGGTAGCATTGATCCGGCTGGTCCGGGTCAGGTTCTTTTACTTAGCATGTTTTCAAAGTTTTAGCCATGTGGTGTCATGTATAGAACTTTGTGTTATAAATAATATTCCATTGCACAGGTATACCATGTCTTTTTTTTACCCATTTATCAATACATGGATATT
This sequence comes from Glis glis, assembly GCA_004027185.1. NCBI lineage: Eukaryota > Metazoa > Chordata > Mammalia > Rodentia > Gliridae > Glis > Glis glis. The sequence goes on along the minus strand of PVJS01012149.1, from coordinate 41,063 downwards.
TGGGTTTTTTTCCACTTTGAGGTATTATGAATATTATCATGAGCATTCAGGTACAAGTATTTATCTCAATACTTGTTTTTTTTTTTTTCTTCTTCTTTTAGGTATATATCTAGCAGTGGAATTGGCAGGTTACATAGTAATTCTATATTTAACTTTTTTTTCCATACTGGGGATTGAACCAAGGGGGTACTCTACCCAGCACTTTTTACTTATTTATTTATTTATTATTATTTTTTTTTTTTTGGAGACAAGGTCTTCTTAAGTTACTCAGGCTGGCCTTGAATGTGCGATCTTCCTGCCTAGCCTGCTGAGTAGCTGGGATTACAGGCATACACCACATGTTTGACCTATGTTTAACTTTTTGAGGACTTGCCACACTGTTTTCCAGATTTTACATTTCCACCAGCAAAGCACGAGGGGTACAATTTGTCCACATCTTTGTCAAAACTGTGTCTGCCTTTTTCACTGCAGCCTTTCTGGCGGGGATGATGTGGTTTGGGTTTGGGTTTGGGTTTATGATTCCCTAATGACTAATGGTGTTGAGCACAGTAACGATGCTTATAGATCATCTGTGTCTGTTCTTGTGGAAGTATCTATTCAGGTCTTTTGCCTTTTTGAAATCGGGTTATTTGATTGAGTTGTAAGAATTCATGAGTTATAGCTGCATAATCGGCAATTATTTTCTCCCATTCTGTGTATTGCCTTTGTTTTACTCAGCTTTTCTATCTCCATGACGAAAATGCCTGACAAGCACAACTTAGAGGAGGAAATGCTTATTTGATTCACGGTTTCAAAGGTTCAGTTCATGGATAGCCAGAAAACGCAGTGGTAGGGCACCTAGGGAAGTAAAGCTGCGCTCAGTCATGGTGGCTGGAAGCAGAGAGAGCAAGTGGAGGGGCCCACAAACATATACAGTTCCCAAGGCCACACTCCCAGTGACCCACCTCCTCCACCCAGGCCCTACTTCTGAAACTTCCTGTAGTGGGAACATGCTGTCAACAGATGAGCTTTTGGGGAACATTCCAGACCCAAACCATAATATCCTTTTTGTTTACTTGATGGTAGCCTTTGAAACCAATAGTTCTTAATTTTGAGGTTCTACTTATTTCTTCTTTTATCGTTTGTGCTTTCAGCATTATTCCCTAAGAAACCATTACCTAACCCCAAATCATTAAGGTTTATGCCTCTGTTTTCTTCCAAGAAAATTAGGGATCTTCTCTTGTGTCCTTGAACTTGTAAAAGGAGAGAAAGTGACTGTAAACATCATGCTACTATTATCTGTAACCATATTAAACGTTTCCAGCTGTCAGTTATAAAACGAGCTCTCCCTAAATAGCTATTGGCTTATAAAACATGACAGGTATAATCAGGTGAAATAAAGTCAGCCTAACAATAGAATGTTAGGATAATGAGACAAGAGTTTTCAAAGTTATAGATTGTCCTCTGCTGGGAAAAAAAAGTGCCCTTAAATTACGATGTGAATTTCAAATTCTTTCTACTAGAACTTCTAATGATTCGGCTATTTCCAGAATTCTCTCATTGCTCCAAGAACATTCAAACAAATAGAATTTTCTCATCTAAAAATGACAAGATGCCATTTTAGTGGTTTCTTTTTTTTTAAATTCATTGGTGCATTGTAATCACATACCTTGTTGAAGTTCAGGGTGATAGAGGCATACACACACACAGCACCTGTTGAGCCTCCCCAGCTCCCATCCCACGCTCTCCCTCTCCCCTCCTTCCCGTGCTCAGCACAGTGATTGGCTTTGATGAGTTTGTGGATGTACATCATGTCCACTGAGGTGTTTCCCTCTTCAAGTCTTCCTTCCCTCTCCCATCTCCCTCAGTTAAGTCCCGTCTTCACTCCACTTCTCCTCCTTTGTCTGGAGTCCCTCCTGTGTTCCAATTTCTCCCTAACTTCCACATATGAGGTAGAACATCTGACCTTTCAATTTTTGTGACTGACTAATCTCGCTTAGCATAATGTTTTCCAGTTCCACCCATTTCCCTGTAAATTACATAATTTTATTCTTCTTTATGGCTGAATAGAATTCCACTGTGTCTATATCCCATAGTTTTGTAATCCATTCATCTGTTGATCGCCATCTCGGCTGGTTCCATAGTTTGGCAATAGTGGTTTCTTGTGTCATTTGCATTGGAGGTAAAATTTTTGCAACTGCACATTTTGCATTGCTTTTCTGAAGTACCTAAGCTACAAACATAAACAAATTTGTTTTGCTTACTTCTCTCTTCTTTAAAAAAGATTGTGATGGTGGAGTACACAATATCCCTACCCCTGGACCTATATTTGCATCTAGGCCAAAACAGAAGCCTTCAGTCAACTCCAGCCTGGTCCAAGAGACCCCAAATACAACCAGATGCAAACCTGGCTGAATACAAATGGAGACCACCCTGGGGTCTGAAAGATCTGCTGCCCACCCTCCCTTCCTAAAACATCCTCCCTTTCCTCAAGTTGTGCTACCAAACTTAACACAAGCTCTGGTTCACGTCGAACTTTGTGATTTAGTGGATTCTTTGTGCTGCCAGCTTCAGTGGGAAAAGAAGGGACCAGAAAGATACTGGTCCAAGGAAGGAGTAGAGACAGCAGGGGAACAAGCTTCAGCTGTCGTACCTGTTTTTTGGAGGGTGGGGGAGGTTACTGAGGATTGAACCCAGGGGCATTCTACCTCCAAGCTACACCCCAGCCCTTATTTATATTTTTTATTTTGAAACAGGATTTCACTAAGACGGTGAGGGTCTCCTAAATGGCTGAGGCTGGCCTCGAACCTGCCATCCTCCTGTCCTGTCTCAGCCTCCCATGTATTGGGATTACAGGCTTGTGCCACCACGTCCAGCTTCTGTTAATGTTCTAAAATTATGCTTTGATCTCAAAGTGTGATCCAATGGAGAAAGGATGTAAGGACAGGTGTGTGTGTGTGTGTGTGTGTGTGTGTGTGTGTAAGAGAGAGAGAGAACATCTGCCACAGACCATTGCTCTCCACATATTCTACCTAAATTACTCACGAAAAATATTTGAAAAATACTTTCGGTTTTCCTCTACAACTTTTTTTTATCATGAGTTTAAATCTTCACAAAGGGCATGATTCTGGCATATCTTAAATATTGACTTTCAAAATAAGGCTAAAATATTCCTCATTTCACTATATCCGGTGGCATTTAAATATCAGCACCAACTGCCCTCTTTTGTAAAAGTGTTTACTCTTTCTTAGAAGACAGAAATTTTTTTTGTGTGTGTGTGGTACCGGGAATTGAACCCAGAGGCATTCTACCTCTGAGCTACACCCCTGGCCCTATTTTTTATCCTTTATTTTGAAACCGGGTCTCACGAAGTTGCGGAGGGCCTCACTAAGTAGCTGAGGCTGGCCACGAACCCGGATCCTCTGGTGTCCGCCTCCCAAGTACTGGGATTACAAGTGTGCGCCACCATGCCCGGCAGGAGACAGAAATTTTATATTGTTCCCTTTTCTCCTCAACTTCCTCTTTCCATTTATTCTCCCCAGAATTGTATCCTAATGAGAAAAACTGTTATGACTGAACATCCTTGGTCACCCTGTCATACTTCTCTGCAGTAGAGATCTGCACCTACCAGGGATGTGGAAGGTTTGCTTTCCTGTGGCCTCGGGGCACAAGAACCTGTCATCCAATGCAATTTGTCACACCCCCGCTGCTGACTGCATTTACACGTGAACCCCGCTTCTACCGCACAGCTCGGTCCCCGCAGAGGGTCAGACAAGAAAGAAGAGCGCAAACCCTGACTTGAGGACACCGTGCCTTGACTGAAGAAGTGTCCCAAGCATGGAAGGATCCACACCCCAGTGTCCCCACTGCACCCCCATTGTCCCCACTGCACCCCCAGTGTCCCCACTGCACTCCCAGTGTCTCCACTGCGCTGGGTCTGGCTGAGGTTTCCACACCCTGGAGCCATGGGCAATACCACACTTCCAGATGGGTGAGGAGTCTGGGTCTGTCAGAGTCGACGTCCCCAAAGGCACACGTTGAAACCCTCTCCCCTAATGTGAGGTGTTGGGAGGTGGGGTCTGTGGGAGGTGGTTAGGATTATACGAAGGCAGAAGGTAAAGCCCCCGCAAGTGGAATTAGTGTCCCTACTAAAGGCCCAAGAAAGCTTGCTTTCTCGTCCCCGTTGGGCATCCCCCCTCAGCAGACACTGCATCTGCCGATGCTTGACGTTGGGCTTCAGCATCCAGAACACTGAGAAACCAATGGCACTTGTCACTAGTTCCCCAGAGTGTGGCCTCTGTCGGCGGCTGGAGCTGAGAAAGCCTCTTTCCTGAGAAGTGGGAGGAGAGGGCAATAAATGAAGAAGAGGTGGCACAACCGCCAGGGTCTATTTTGGGAATGTGCCACGGTTGATTTGTGTCCCTACAAGGTGTGAAGTCCTGACCCCCAGCACCTCAGAATGTGACCTTACTTGGAAAGTCATGAAGATGTGCTCACTAGTGGCCAGGTCATACTGGCATTGGGCGGATCCATGCTCCTGGAGCTCAGAGTGAGCCGCTGTAAGCCAGGGACTATTAAGGAATGACAGTCACCACTGGGAGCTGGAAGAGGCAAGCCAGGGTTCCACAGCGTCTCAGAGGGAGCACACACGGCCTTGCTGAAACCCTGTTTGGCCCCCAGAACTCTGAGAATAAATTTATGTTGTTTTAAGCTACCTAGTTGAGCTACTGTGTCACAGCAGCCCTGGGACACTCATCCAATTCCATACAGATGTGGAAATAAATTCTCTTCATACCATGTGCCCCCCCCCACCCTCTGGGGAAGGCTACCCCTCATAAGGAAATGGGTTTCCAGAACCTCGGGAGGTGTTGCCAACCAAGACACTTCCTGATGGAAGAGAAGGCAGACACCTGCTCCAAGCAGAGGACTGTCACATCTGCTAAGGCAGGTCACCTACAGTGAGAACCAGTGCTGCATCCAACAGAGTCCTGGGGGCTCCTCCCAGCACAGGAAGTGCGTGGTGCCTGGTGGACCTCCTGCACGTTAGCCACGGAGAACCAGTAAGTAAAGAGAAACGACAGCTCTGAGAACCTTTAGACTCTAATAAAAAGCAGTAGAGAAATGAGTGTCGAGTATATATTTTTTTTAAACTTGAGATTCTGGCTGCCCAAACTCTAAATATTAAAAATATTTCTCCTTTGTTCCACACATTCCCACAAAAACACGTGAAGAAAAACGGACAACCAAGGCAGCAAATTGCTGAGTCAGTGATAAAAATACCAATGTTCAACTGTACATTAGGGCTCTTAAAAATAAAAAGTTGCTGGGCGTGGTGGCGCACACCTATAATCCCAGTACTTGGGAGGCTGACACAGGAGGATTGCAGGTTCGAAGCCAGCCTTAGCAATTTAGTGAGAACCTGTTTCAAAAAATAAATAAATAAATAAAAATGGCTGAGTGTAGCTTGAAGGTAAAATGCCCCTGTGTTCAATCCCCAGTTCCCACACTCTTCCCCCCCCAAAAAAAAAACAGCAGTGAAAAATGATTGAGACAGGATGATCAACAGGTTTGAGGGCAGCCTTGGCAACTTAGTAAGACCCTCAGCAATTTAGCAAGACTTTGTTTCAAACATAATAATAAAAAGGGCTGGGAATGTAGCTCAGAGGTAGAACACCCCTGGGTTCAATCCCTATTACCAAAATAAATTAAATAATTTACAATTTGATTGTTTTGATACTATCTAGGATATGATACACCCATTTCAATTCACTTCATAGCTGATTTAGGATCAATGGTTTAAAAAGAACTAAACTTGGAAGATTTATAGCTAGAAAACACAACCTAAAAAACTGAAATATTTCTGTGGGTCCCTTAACGAGTGTTGTAATTTATTTTGAAATAGATGAGCCCATCAACTCCAGTTCACAGCTCTTTGCTCTTCAGTCTGCTTTATCCTTTTTTTTAATTATGTGCTTTTATTGGTGCATTATAGTCTCACATCACAGTCTGCTTTATTCTAAGCAGCATGTTGGGAATGACGTAAGGGAAGAGGAGACGGCAGTAAGTGGACAGCAGGGAAGGGCAGCGGCAGGACCCGTCCTCACCAGCTGGGGCCTTCGCCCCACTGTGGCCCTGGCAGGAACTAGAGGTGGGAGACTCCTGCTGTGAGTTTGCCTGGCATCCTAGGACTTTAGAGCTGCCTCTGACTCCTCCTACAATTCTTCTTGCGAGCACTATTTCTGTTATTGGAAGCTGCCCCAAGGCCAGCCCTCACCAGTGTCTCTGCACACCTGACCCCTGTCTGCCCCCGTGGGAAGTCAGTAATAAGCACGTAACCCTCCTGTGATTCTCTCAATCAGGGTAAATGTATTTGGAGTTTCATAAGCGTTAAGTTGAAATACCAGCTCTGCTATTGCAGAGAGAATTAGGCAGTGATGGTAAGGACAAATCGACAGGACTCAGTAAGTCGCGTGGGACAGGGCGTGGCTCCTAGAGAGGGCCCAAAGCTGTCAGCTAATAAAAATGATTGCCGTGGCACCCACAAACATAATAATCACACACATTCTGATTAGAGCCCATTGTTAGACTCATCTAACACTTCATTAACACAAGCTAATAATACAAGATAATGGTAAAAATTACTATTGCAATCCCTAGTACTTATGGAGTTCTTGAGTATACACTTTGGCAAACTAAACCAATTTCGCAAACTTTTCCCAGATATAAATAAATGGAAAACTAATATATCACAGTCAACTACTATGCTGAGCACAAGAAGGAGGGAAGGGGGAGGGAATGGGGGTGGGAATCGGGGGAGGGCTCATTGACCGATGTGTGCATGTACACTTCTACCACCTTGAAACCCATCAAGATGTATGATTGCAATGCACCAATAAAAATAAATAAATAAATAAATAAATGGAAAACTAACTAAGAAAAGAGCTATCTCATGGGGCATAATTCTAAAACTTGAATATAATTGCTTAAGAAAAATCTTCAGGTACCAGGCAAGGTGGTGCACACCTGAAATCCCAGTACTTGGGAGGCTAAGACAGGAAGGTCACAGGTTCCAGGCCAGCCTCAGCAACCTTGTGAGACCATTTCAAAAAAAAAAAAAAGGGGTGGGGGTGTAACTTGGAGGTAGAAAGAAAGAGAAGGAAGGAAGGATCCTCAAGTGCTTCATGGACTTCTTCATCTTCCCAGCAAGGTGATCTGTCAGACACTCCATTAGCACAGCTTTATAGGGGTGGCCGCAAAAATATCTGTGGGCTGCAGAAAGCACTGGTAGGAAGCACCCATTTCTTGCCTTAGTCCTTTTGGTAACCTGCTTGTTTATTTCCCAGACACCTCTTCCTACTGATGCTGAGGCCAAGTCCTAGAGCACAAAATGATGAATGTCACATGTGCACTCTGTGTGTGTGTGTTACTAGGGATTGAACCCAGGGACATTCTACCTCTAAGCTACACCCCCAGCCCTTTTATTTTTATTGTTTTTTTTTGAAACAGGGTCTCACTAGTTTTGAGTCTATGAGGCTGGCCTTGAACCTGCAAACCTCTTGTCTCAGCCTCCCAAGTACTGGGATTACAGGCCTGGCTCACATGTGCACTCTTGATGTAGAAGCACAGAATGCAGCATGAGGATCTTGTCATTTTTAGTTGACTGATCTATCCGTGATTAACCAGGCACAACAGACTATGCATATCATAGTCTGCTGACTTCTAATATCTGAGGGTATATCAAAACTCAGGGTACAGGAACTCCCCTTACATCCATGGTAAGAAACAAGATTTTGTTACAGACATGTTTGTTAAAATCTGAACATGGGCCAGGCATGGTGGTGCACGCTTGTAATCCCAGTACTTGGGAGGCTGAGACAGGAGGATCGCAGGTTCAAGGACAGTCTCAGCAAGTAGTAAGACTCTCATCAACCTAGTGAGACCCTGTTTCAAAATAAGAATAAAACAGGGCTGGGGGTGTAGTTCAGAGGTAGAATGCCCCTGGGTTCAATCCCCAGTGCCACAAAAAAATAAATAAAAATAAAATCTGAACATGGAATCCCTCTGCGAGATTACTTTCCCCTTGGAATTCAGCCACCTCTCCAAATCCCTAGCCCAACATCCACTCTAACTCCAGCGACAAAAAGGGGAAAGAGTAATGTATGCCATTCATTATAAAAATCTATATTCTGTAATCATAATAAAATTCCTTTCCAATGTGTTTAGATTATTTCCAAAGAACATCGCTGGTCGGTCGCCTAATGTGCCAGTGATCGTGGCTCACTACAAACTTACTTATGGTCTAATAAATCACTCCCTCAAGGTCCTGTTAAAAAGGACAATAACATAACACATTAGGTAGAGAGTAACAACTGGAGAACCAGATGGCTGGACCAACCCACCAGCGCGCCAACGAAGAAATGAGCAGCGCCACCCCGAAACTCCTCGTGGCTTGTCACGAGCACCAAGTGTCTTCAAAAACCAGATGCTAAGTGTCCCCCAATCTCTTCCAAATCTGCATTTTGACCAATTAGGGAATCAGCATTTCCTGTGAAGGGTATATAAATTGTTGTCACTTCTGAATGAGGAATTCTCAGAACTTTATTTATTTAGTTAGTTATTTTGCAGTACCGGGGATTGAACCCAGGGGCATTCTCCCTCCAAGCTACACCCCCAGCCCTATTATTTAGTTCTTTATTTTGAAACAGGGTCTCCCTAAGTTGCGGAGGGCCTCACTAAGTAGCTGAGGCTGGCCGCGAACCCAGATCCTCCGGTTTCAGCCTCCCAACTACTGGGATTACAAGTGTGCACCACCACGCCCGGCTTCTCAGAACTTTAGATGGTCTAAAGCTGAGATCCTCTTTGGCATGTTTAAGCCAAGAGAATGGCAGCTGCAAAGCACTCTCGCAGATTGTGGGCGGTTGTTTATGTTGTTGGTGTGTTTTTCCATCAGAGAAGATAAACAGTCTCTTTTATAGATCCTGTAGGCTACTCTCTCTTTTTATTATGCGTTCCAAGTAGAACAATTATTAGAAATCTTTGAGCTACAATCCCTGAGCCTTTAATTGCATGTTAAGTGCCATTATTGACTGGCTGCTCCATTGAGATGAGAAGAACCAAGGGCTGTTCTCTGCCCTCCAGCCATCCAGACGAGTAGGGTCTAACTGATTAGCACATGAAGTAATTCTGTGAATAATCAGAGACTCAAAACACTGAAGAAAATTATACACCAAACAGGCAAACATGGTGGTGTATTTTAAAAGCCAGATATATTTTAAAAAGATCATGCTTACAATAAGTAAATTATGTAGTGAAGAGCCATCAAATAAAGTTGATGAATAAAAAGGCACATTTGAAAAGTTTAAGAGTATAAAGAACAGTTCATTTTTGTTTTGTGTCTAATGTAGGAAGAAAGAGAAACAGACATATTAAAATTATTTTTCCAGGAAGAAGTTTCTGTCAGTCGAAGTAATTAACACTGGCTTCTTTTCTCCCTTGTCCAAAGTGTCTTTTCTTCCTGTGGCTTCTGGGAAGCATTCAGTCCTCTGCCATGTAGAGGCGGTACATCAGGGCGACAGCCAGGGCTGAGATAGCTGGGATCACCCAGTTGGTCCACCAACTAGAAAGACACAGGAACAATGATGCGTGCAGGACATTCAATGCAGGGACCGCAAAACTACCATGTCATGTTTTTCCTACTTCTGCAACCAATTTGGCTAAAAAGACAACTCAGCTTTGCTAAAAGCGGTGTGTGCAATGCATGTCCTAGAATGCTGGCAATCGTTCTATCCTGCTTGCATTATAAGAAAACTGATGTCCCACCTGCTCGGCTTCCCTCTGCCTCCATAAACTTTATACAGAGAGAGCTGCTAACCCCTCTCCCAACAGATACCACCTGGGAACAGTGACTTGCTTATGGACATAAACCAGGGGTTATGAATGACAAGGGAACACAAGTGAATATCCTGACATTTTATTTTACTCATATATGTTAATTAAGAATTTAAAATGGCACTAATTTGAGAATTGGAAGACAAAGGTTCTCAGTCTGGGTGAGCTGTCACCCAGCTCTATAGCCAAGGGCAGGGCACGTCCCCTGAGCCACAGAGTGAAGAGGTCTGAACCGTACTGAGAACTAAGGTTGCTACCTATACCACAGCTCTAACGTGTTGACGTTCTGTTTTGAAAATCTAAGCTTGACACCTGTGCTTGGTGGATTTAAACTATAAACAAACAGCCTGACTAAAGTACTGAGTCAGTGGTCTACAGGCCTAAATTCACCAGAAGGCCCAATCTATACTTTGTTCAGTCTTGATGCATAAAATTTTGATCCACTATAAATTACACACTGCAGGTCAAATCAGGGCTAGAGCTGGGAAGGGCTTCAATTTGGATGGGAATCTTTAGATCTGACTTTCCAAATTAGATTTCAATTTCTTAGGAAATAAAAATGAACATATAGTCTTTGGGATCCAAATAAACTATGCATACAAATGTTTTCTTCATACATAAGCCCATTCAAAGATCAAGTTCAATATAAAGATTTAAAGTACAAAAGGATTACAAGAAAGAAGCCAGTGTGTCAGCGAAGAGTATGGCGAGGCACTGCCAGCGGCCAGAGAAGGTTCCAAAACCCCAGAGACTGGGGCAGTTAAATATGACAGGATGAAATACAAATGTATGAAATACAAATGTGTAGTTTTAAGCTTGGGTAAAAAAAAAAAAAAGCTATTATATAAGTCACTATGGAAGAACTGCCAAAATGTTAACTTGAGCTTGGGCTAAAATAACAAATCTGGTCTCTATTACAAGTGAGTCACACTACACTTGGATTACTGGGTTTAACTTTAGGACCAACTCAGTGACAAAGGAAAAGAGAGCCGTGCTTAGGGAACTATAATTACTGCCGTTGAAGGAGCTGACTGGGTAGCAAAGAGGAAGGAAAGGGGCGGTCTGCCTGGTGGAGCAGCCATGGGGCTGATAGCCTGAAGGGCTGCTACGGGAAAAGGAGATTTGATTAGCTTTGTTCTGTATGTTCCTTGGGGCAGATGCAGCCAGAGGGTGAGGTCTGGGGACACACGGAGAGACGACAGTTTAGGATGGAGAGCCCTGAGCCATCAGGTGCTCAGGGAACAAGACCTGGGGATGAGTACTGAGAGGAAGCGCGGGTCCGAGCACAGAGGGTCAGACGCGGGAGGCGCTGTGAAAGGCAACACCACATACCTGGAGTTGGATTCAACCGTAGTAATAAGTGATTCCTAAAACACGAGAGAAAAAGCAAAGTTAGGCCATGTCCACACGTTTATTCCACTGACTGAAAATCATTTTCAAAATAAGATCACAATGTCCTATTCGATGTCATCTTTAAAAAATGTTGAAAGAGGTTACAGCATAAACCTCTTTTCACTAAAGTGCCTCATTCCACCATTTTTCCAGAATACAAAATTTTAAGAATTATCTGTATTTAAATTACTTAAGAATGTAACCTTGATAATTTGAAAATGTTAAAAACCAACACCTTACATAAAATAACCTGCACACAACAGGCAGCTAAATACTTTTGGACACAGAAACTGAAAACGGATACACAGGTACACATATACACAGCCCCATCATCGTCTTTAGGAAGGGCAGTTTAGTTCTTCCACAGCAAGACATGTTCAATAAAAATGTAAACTATTTCATTCAAATCTGATAGGATGTACAGGTTACATTAAATACATGTCAACCAAAAAAAATTGTTTAAAAAATTAAAAACTCAAGAACTGTCAGTAACATTCTAGATCACCTTTCCCGAGCCTCCTTTAATTCTGACCAGACAGTACCAGTGAGAATCCTGATGGCTTCAGGGGCTGCTTTGCCTGACCCTAAATAAGTCAGCTCTGCTTTAAGTTTCCAGCACTTTCTGAGAGCAGCTCTTCTGTGAGTACCATAAAGCAAATTAACAACGTCCCTGGGAAAATGCGTACTTCCCCAAATGGCTGAAAAACTAAGGCTCGGTGGTACATGAACTTTCTTGGGCTTGAGATCATGTTAAAAGCGTTATTTTAATATTCCACACCAGCAAAAGTATTAGTGCTTCAAACAAAAGTAGCTGGGAATGAGGCGGCGTCATCAAAGGTCCTGTGCCTGCAGTTTCCAGGAGCAGCAGAGATACAGAAGCGTTAGCAAAGCCAGCAGCTGTGTGCAGTGAGGCGAAGCCACACACGGCAGAGCACATTAAGGGAACTCCCATGAAAGGGCAGAAACCTTCCAGGGAAACCCAAGCAAAGCTGTTATGAGACCAACCAACCTTGAAACATCGCCTTTAAGATTCCTGACGTGGTAGGGGAAAAAAATTAGTCATTTCAAAAGAAAGCTTTATATTTAGTATCTACTCAAGCAACTTTAAATCTTAGTATCTATATGAAGTATTCACAACTACTGCAAGATTATTTTTCAAATTTTGTACATATTAATAAAATTAACAAAAGATCTCTAGAAATAATAAAAATATGCAAACAATACAATGTTACTTAGCTGTTAGAAGATAGACATAACCAGTTCTGAAACCAACAAGCTCACTGAAGCAGTACTGTCATACTGGAGAGTCAGGTGTGCATTAGTGAACAGAAGACAAACACGAACACCCATGACTGTGCTGTACCGGGCCCCGGCACGTCCATTCCACCAAACGTGCCGTCGACTCTGTGTCATCTTTCCTTCCTCTGCCTTCTTAGTTGCCATGTGTGCTGACATTAAGATACTACTCTAAAGTTAAAACACCGCTATAATGTTAAAATGCTGTTAGCACATCATCACTGGTCGCCAGCAACAAGGATTCTCTCTCTCTCTTTTTTTTTTTTCAGTACTGGGGATTGAACCCAGGGGCATTCTACCTCCAAGTTATAGCCCCAGCCCTATTTCTTATTCTTTATTTTGAAACAGGGTCTCACTAAGTTGCCGAGGGCCTCGCTAAGTAGCTGAGGCTGGCCACGAACCTGCGATCCTCCTGTTTCACCCTCCCAAGGACTGGGATTACAAGCGTGCGCCACCACACCCGGCTTGCAACAAGGATTCTCTAAAGAGAAGAACTTAAAAAAAAAATCATAGCTTTCTGATTGTTTATTAACTTCTTGGCTCTATAACCCAGGATGCTTGAGAGTGAAAGCAAGTTGAAGTACCACTTAGCACGTGGATGAAAAGCCAACTGTCTTTGGTGGCCAATGCTCTGAGAGGCCTCAGGTTTAGAGAGGGAACTGCCATAGCCATCGACAGTGAACAGGGAGAAAAGACTCAGTATTTATGACGAGCTCTGCCACGGTCTCTCCAGGACCTGGAGTTAAAAAAATCATGTATAATGACTTATAAATGTCATGTAAACCAACATAAAGTATGGTAAATTCCACATAAAAACATGCAAAGCCCAACAATCTTTTGCAAGTCTGAGTCATCTCAGAGTCACCAGACTTCATCTAACTTAGCCCATTCCTTAGTTGGAAGACTTTCCCCCTTGGAATACTGACAGAGTGGTGCGACATGTCAAGTCCAGAGCCTATGGGAGCTTAAGAGACGGCAAACGGCAAGCCGGAGATTGGTGCTAGCCTCGGTGTAACTTTGACCCTGGGGTTTCAGTGAGCTTTGCTGTCTTCCCTGTCCCTGGCAGGTCTGTGGCTATTGTGAAAGCCAAATAATGATGTATGTAGCAATACTCGGAAAATTTTAAGAAAGGGTACTGTTACTCCTAATATCTTCTCCATAAGCAAATTCGGTAGACATGTTTAATTAAAAATCTGTTAATTTCTATGTCTACAGATACCTTAATTTGGCCACTTAACATCATGCTTTTTTTTTTTGGGCAGGTTCAAGCTAATCATCTTTGGTACAGCTCGTGTCACAATTCAACTAGATACTTTAAGCATGCAACTTGGGGGGGGGGTGCTGGTATGGAACCCAGGGCCTCATAGACATAAATAAGAAATATCTAAGTAATCGCAGTACTCAGGAGGAAGAGATAGGAGGATCACAGGTTTGAGACCAGCCTCAGCAACTCAGCGAGACCCTGTTTCAAAAGAAAAAGGGCTAGTGGTGTAGCTCAGAGGTAGAATGCCCCTGCGTTCAATCCCCAGTACCAAAAAAAAAAAAAAACCAACCTAAAGACCCCCTTTTCTTCTGGTAAACTGAAAGCACAAGAAGACGGATCTAGAAAAGTAGTAACACATTTTCATTTCATTCGCCTCACATGGCTGGCAAACTCTTGCCCCATCCTTCTCCGCTGTGCACTCATCCAAGCAAAGTCACAATGGACAAAAGAGGACTTTGGGTTTTTTTTTTGTTGTTGTTTTTAATACTCAAAAGTTGGTCCATCTGTAAACTCTCTGAAGAGAGTCAAGGTGTCTACTTTAAAAAGCGAGTGTGCTTCTTAAGACGAAAGTAAGATCTTCTAAGCCCAGCAAGCTGATCAGTGTTGAAATGAAGTACGGCCAAGTCTTTTAACAGAGAGCCGCTCGCTCTCCCACAAGGATGTCAAGAGCGCTCTCTTTGATGTTGAAAGCCTGATTCCCAGAATTCAGCATGTAAACTTGCTCTGTCCTTCAAATATTTCAAGTATCAAAGTGACTGGCAAGTTAAAATACAAAAGCAAGCACCCACAGAGGAAAAACAAACAGTAACGGGCAACCAGTACAACAGAGAGTAGAGCGCACGTGTTCTGAAAGCAAAGGACGGAGGCCGGCCTTCCAACACAGGCAGCGGGGTGAGGGACAGGCTCACCACCTGCTTGTAGCTCTGTGGCCGGGGACGAGGTTGGCCTGCAGCAGATGGAAGCTCAGGAAGTGAACCCTTCATCCCCGTGCTTCCCTGCAGCTGAAGGACTTACCCCAAGGTCACGAACACACTGAACACCAGCTGGGCAAAACCAGGGTCCTAAGCAGTTGCTGCTAATGCCACCCAAATTCTGAAGTCCATTTTGTGTCCTCCTGAAGTCATCCTACCACCAACATTGAACTTAAGGGTTTTTTTTGGAAAAGGGGAAAATGTAAATAAAAGTGTATGGTCCTCAGAGGTACCACAGAAGACCTTCACTGTACTGAGGGTTGAGGGACACGTGGCCTTTCTACTCACACAACTGAATTCAGTACTTTATGTTGAGGATTAGAGACAACGTCCAGGCTGGTGAAATGAGCCCACCAGCTCTTCCTGCAAGCGCAGCGCAGTCCTGCTATGTGTACTCTCTCCATAAAACCAACAGCACACACCAAATGGAAAAATCACACCTCCTGCCATTGGTTTAAAGCAAAGCCTTCGCCCATGGTGATTTAACCACAGACGACTCATGCTTTCCAGGGACTTTGGCTGTTCTCATCGAGTCTTCCTCCCGGTTTATCTTCAAATATAAGTGAGTCAGCTTGGAGGGAGGGCTGGCAAGCCAGGGGTAACTGGTGCACAGTGAACATTCTCTATGCCCCGGAGACGCAGGGGGGAAGGAGACATGGGCAGCGCCCTCAGAGATGGCGCTAAAAAGTCCTCGACTCAGTCAGAGTTTCTCTGAAGACAAGGCTTCCAGCAAATCTTTCTGATCAGAAGTACAGTCCTTTTTACAAAAGGTAGCTCTTCATAAGGTTTTTCACATTTTAACAAATTTTTTTTTGCAGTGCTGGGGATTGAATCCAGGGCTTCATGCATATCAGACAAGCACTCTACCACCGAGCCACACCCCCAGGCCTCAAAAGGTATTTATTGATAATCCTAATAAAAGAAAAGTAATTTAAAGCCAGGTGTGGTGGCACATGTCTGAAATTCCAGTACTTGAGAGGTTGAGGCAGATTCAAGGACAGCCTCGTCAGTCAAAGTAGAGAGACTCTCAGCAACCTAGTGAGACCATTTCAAAATAAAAAACAAAAAGAGCTGGGGGTGTAGCTCAGAGGTAAAATAGCCCTGGGTTCGATCAAAAGAAAAAGAAGAGTAGTTTAAGTACTGACAGTTGTACAAAAATAAACACATAAGCTCTTCTCACAAAACATATGGGCAGACTGGTCCATATTAACCTTATCTAGACAAGGCTGGTGCAGACCTCAGAAAGTTACATAAAAGCCCTTTGCCCTCAATCGGATAAATATTAAATACAATGAGGATACCTCCATCCACTAACAGGCACGTTTGAGATGACACACTTACCGAAGGCTTGGCTAACTTCGACCTGTCATCCTGCAAAACAACAGCAACAACGAATTAATTAATTAAAAATAAATAAATAAGAAACTGAGGACGAATAAATCATCTACATAAAGTACCACTCTCAAAGTGCTTGCTTTTATTGAGTTTTTTTTTTAATTACTATTCAGTAACTAGCATTTTGGGTTCAGCATTCGGCTGTTAAATACCAAGTTTGATCCATTTGGCTTGACAGCAATAAGGAGCAGGAGATGTAGTGCCAAGAGCTATTTTCTCTCTAGAGTTCCAAAGTTTAGCCCAGCATCCATGATGGTCCTGTTAATATGTTGTGTACAGACATTTACTAGTCTCAGATTGCGATCTTTAATTCAGGGAACAGCTGAAGAAAGACCTAACTCCTCCCTTTTCTCCTCTCAAATTCCTTTGGAGATGTGTATCTACCTTTTATTCGTGTGATATCTTCAGTGACTCTCTGATCTCCCAACTGTTGGGTCATAAGTATTTAAACCTCAGGCTGAGGCCATCTGTCAAAAACAGAGGGTGGCCGGGAGTGGTGGCGCACGCTTGTAATCCCAGTACTTGGGAGGCTGAGACTGGAGGATCCAGGTTCGTAGCCAGCCTCAGCTACTTAGTGAGGCCCTCTGCAACTTAGTGAGACCCTGTTTCAAAAATAAAGAATAAAAAAAAAAAAAACCCAGAGGGTGGCCAGGCATGGTGGCGCACGCTTGTAATCCCAGTACTTGGGAGGCTTAGACAAGAAGATCGCAGGTTTGCGGCCAGCCTCAGCTACTTAGTGAGGCCCTCTGCAACTTAGTGAGACCCTGTTTCAAAATAAAGAATAAAAAATAGGGCTGGGGGTGGAGCTCAGAGGTAGAATGCCCCTGGGTTCAATCCCCAGTACCAAAAAAACCAAAATGATACAAAAACAAAACAACAATGAAAAAAAAAAACCACACCAGAGGGTGTCTAAAGACTCACCACAGGTCAGCCTGGGAGGCTGGTGAAGCAGAAACACTGTAGTCATGGCCTGAAACCCACCCTCCCTTCCCCCAGACGTGGGCCTGGAAAGAACAAGGATAGGATGGAGGGTGCTGAAGGGCTCTTTTGTGTGTGTGGTACTGGGGATTGAACACAGAGGATTCTACCTCTGAGCTACACCCCCAGCCCTATTTTATTTTATTAATTTTTTAATATTTTGAAACAGTGTCTCACTAAGTTGTGGAGGGCCTCACTAAGTTGCTGAGGCTGGCCACAAACATTTGATCTTCCTGTCTCTGCCTCCCCAGTACTGGGATTACAGGCGTCTGCCACCACGCTCGGCTCTTAAGGGTTCTTCAGAGTAGAATAAAAAATGGAAAGAAAGCCATGCTGGGTTGATACCCCACCTTTTAAAATAAACTGCTCCATGGACTTCCCAAGACTAAGAATGCAGTAGATGGTATTGATATTGATTGACTGATGAGAAGTCTCTCACATGAATGACAATGGAGTCAACAAGGCAGCTGAGAAGGCCGGGGAGGAGAGAGATACCGATCTCTCCTACCTTCCTTCCACCAGTGTCTTACTTTTATTGAGGGTTATAACCAAAACATTGCAAGAAATTATTAATCATAGGAGACAGCAAAGCAGTCATGGGGTGAGTCAGAGAAAAATATCAAGGTGGTCACAGATGAATCAGGGAAGGAAAGGGGAAACAAGGAAGTTGTCGGGGTCTTTGCTCATCAGTCTCATTTGGTCCTTGGAGATTTTTCTGCGTGCAGAAATCTCCACTTGGGTGGGCCGTTTGTGCCCCTCCCAAGCCAGACCGGGGTGACCTCAAAGCTGATGACTAACAAGGCTCCCGACATAAGAAGTGTGACCCCCAGGACAGGGCTTTGGAGCCAGGGCATTCTGACTCTACGTGCCTGAGAAAAATACAACCAGCGGAATGCAAAGAGATTTCAGGCCAATGTCTTTAGGACAAAAATGGTGCTCCAAACTCAGGAGCATTTCTTTTGTGCTTCATTCCTTTTAAGTTTCATGTAGGTACAAATCTGGAGTTAGGTAGGTAAGGTCACCAGTAGCCTTAAAGAGACATCAGAAAAGCCCACGCCGGAAGTACTTACTGGATGGACCTCCCCGATGATGTACGTCTTGGACAGTTCTCTAGCATCGGTTGAATGTCCCACATCCTCAAAGTTCTCCGTAGCATCACCCCCAGCTTGTTCTCTTAAGACCTCTTCCCCGCCAGGGTGCTGTTGAAGATAGGGAGAATGCAAATTAGTATTTCTTCAGGTAAACAAGCAAACAAGCTAAAGGAAGTAACCAGCTTATTTAGCCGAAGAGGGCCCTTCAGAAGTCACAGATGACACTGGGTGACTGCGCTGTCCATCATGTGGGTTAGCGACCCGTTCCTTTGCACCCAGTCTCCTCTGTGAAAGTGTGTCGAGCCGACCTCCCCTACGATGCTGTTCGTGTGGCTATGACAGCGTTAGGCCTGAAACACACAGCTGGCCCGGCTTGCTGGACAGACAGAGCTCTCTAGTAGGAAGAAAACAAGCAGGTAACTTTCCCAGGATGCTGCCATCGGGATATAATACTGAGTGGAATCCATGGTGGCAAAAGGGAAAGAGGCCAGTTCTATATGGGGAAGGGTGGGAAGAGCCTCTGTGTGATTTAGCTAGTAAAACCAAGGATGGTGGCGATAGAGCAAGGGGGATTTTTTTTCCTCTAAGATGATTGACAAGGGGGCCAGATCTAGAGAGTCTCCGAAAAGGAAAGGAGTTCTCAGACAGGTAAAAAGAAAATGGGACTTGGTCAAATCATCCCAATACTTTGGTAGGGAAAAAAAATCTTCTTAAATTGAGTTTGAGTATTATTTTCAATCAAATGCACCCTGATCTTGATTGAATCACCCAGAAGTGGCCCAAAACTAAACACAACGCAGCTCCTGTGCATAGCTGACTGGAGTCAGTTCTTAATGTCTCCCAGTAATGGATGACAAAAGACACTGTAGAAAGGTGGACAATTAATTGTTTTGAAACCTGTTCTTTCTCCTACTTTATTTAAACACGTATCTAGTGTTAAAAGAAATTTACTTTTTTAAAAGAGAAATCTACTTTTTTTTAAAAAAAGAAATCTACTTTTTCTTTCTAAAAGTCTTCCACCTACATTGTAGGAAAACTGGAGAGCACAAAGAAAAAAATAAAAATCGCTCACAATTTTGCCATCGGGGGGAGCTGGATAAACATATATGTATACGCGTGAGTCATTTTTTAAACAAAGCTGTGCAGTATCTTACACATAGTGCTGTATTAAAGGCAGAGGAAGCCACCTGGCACAGAGACAGTACTACCTAGTGGCTACTCCTCAGTATGTGAACTCAGGGAAATAATGGTGTTTATCTCATATGGTTTTTGTTAATATGTGTGTTAATATACATGTCTGGCATACATCATATGCACAATAAATATCACTGGGCACGCTTATTCAGTGTATTTCAACGTCACTGAGTATCTTTCCTCAATGTGACCTTTGAAATGGCCTCACAATGTTACACCATGTAGGCATTCCTCTTGGGGCACTTGCACAAGCCCACTTTGACAAGCACACTGGCCACTCCAAGCCCACCTGAAGCTTCTGGATGCATCTCCCAGGCTGGGCAGAGGGCACGACTTTGTTCATTCTGGAGCATTCTGTGTACTTTTGGGCACTGACCAAGGAGCAGAGAAGTAGCCAGGTGGGAGGTTCAGGGTGATTACAATACCCAGCACCCACGCATTACACACACGCACACTGCTGCTCCTCGTGTGATGGCTGAACTCAGGCTATGTGCGCTTAAAAGTGGCTCTCCAGGATGTTCAAGGGACAGCCTGTCTCCCAAGATTATTCAAACGAGGTGAAAAGCATCGCCCTAGCCGTCTACAGTTGTAAAGTCAGACACGTTCTGAACATACAGACTTCTGATCTCCAAGTGCTGAAGCACAGAAAGTACACATTGCATTTCATATTACACAACAGTCTTAACCTACACAGAAGTGCAGAGTCACCCCTCACCTTAATCTCTGACCATGAATGGTAACAAAGGGCATGTGAGCGTAGATCTGTCTCTGGTTTACACCTGCCCTAAGCCATCTGTGAGGTAGTTTTATAAGGAAAAAAGAGAAAGAGAGAAACATCTTGGGTTACACTGACCACTGATGAAAAAAAATTAAAAACAGATTAATAAAATACTTAAGAAATAGGACCAAATAAACTAATTAATGCTAAAATACTTTTTATTCTACCCTCTAGTCTTTTTTAAATAATCAGTAAGAAAACCAAACACTAAAAATTGGTATTTTAGAACAAAATAATAAATACCTCAAGTCTTAACAACAAAGTAAAAGATAGGGGAGTGGCTTTTTATAATACCTAATATTTTTCTTGAAATACATTTATGATAGAAAAAGAGACCTTGGCAAGGAGACTGAGTCTAGATCATGATGGGCTGACACTTGGCAACTCATTTCGTCGCTCTTCTCCCTCATTAGCATACAAGTTTGCATGCAGTTTTCACGAGTACACATCACATCTCAAGACTGGAGGAAGGCTCTTCCTGACCTGTTTGTACTCGTAAGTGACAGGAAGACTGGGAGAATAGTCTGTGTGTCATCTTGGTTAGTCCCAGAGATCAGCACATGGTAGCCATTGGTGCCCCATCTTTTGGGCAGGTTGTAGAATTTGGGGGTGGCCCATAGAAAAGGTGAGACTTTTTTTTTCCTCTGGCACTGCAGATTGAAGCCATTCTACCTCTGAGCTACACCCCTAGCCCTTTTTTATTTTGAAACAGGGTCTCGCTAAGTTGCTGAGGCTAGCCTTGAACCTGCGATCCTCCTATCTCAGCCTCCCAAGTACTGGGATTACAGTCGTGTGCCACCACACCCAGCTAAAGGTGAGACTTTGAAAAAGGAAAGTAGAAGAGTAACAGGTGACACCTCTGATGATTTTCATAAAGATGTGAGGAAAAGGCAAACATGCTTAGTCACACACCGGCCAGAGTAGAAGTGACAAAGGAGGTGAGATCTCCCAGAGTTGGAGCCAGACAGCAGTGACTGCTCCACCTGGTGTCATCCACCTGGTGACATAGGATGGGAAGTCAGTCCCCCAGAGGGCCCTCCTCTCTATGCCTCCACCCATCCCACTGTGTGGCAGAGAGAGGGAACACAGAGGGGAAGGCAGGGAGAGGAGGGGGGAGGACAGATCAGGGGCAACAAGATGCAGCGCCATCTCCCTCGAGCAGGCCCTCTAACATACAGTCTCCATTTTTCCAAAGGAAGATTTCGTTGTTTATGTGCTCAAGTTAATTCACTCAACAAATACACATCAAGTGTCTCCACTGGCTAGACACAACAGTGAGCAAAGATGGCCCTGGCCCCAGGGATCAAACGTGACAGTCCACACCATGAACTGTAAGTGAACACGACTGTTATGAAATGATAAGGTACAGTGCCATAAAGAATATGATAAAGGCCGGGCGTGGTGGCACACGCTTGTCATCCCAGTACTTGGGAGGCTGAGACTAGAGGATTGCAGGTTTGTGGCCAGCCTCAGCTACTTAATGAGGCCCTCCGCAACGTAGTGAGACCCTGATTCAAAATAAAGAATTAGAAATAGGGCTGGGGGTGTAGCTCGGAGGTAGAATGCCCCTGGGTTCAATCCCCAGTACCGCCAAGAAAAAAAAAAAGAATATGATAAAGGAGTGTCACCAGCACTGAGGGTCAGGAGAGTCCTGCGGAGCAGGGTGAGGCGGAGCTGGAGGTGAAAGGCCAGGGGTCACAGTAGAGCAGGGCTCCTGAGTTCAGGAACAGGGCGGAGGCTGGCCCACGGGCCCAGAGGGAAGGAGGGCCAGGCTGGGAGAGGCAGTTCAGGCCGCTCAGGGCTTCCAGAACTCTCTGAGGATTTCCACCTTTGCCCTGTGAGCAATGGAAAGCCACTGGAAGGATCTAAACAGGAAAGGTGAAATCAGACTTCATTTAAAATATAACCCAGTCTTCAGGATGGAGGACAGACATGACGGAAGATTCCGTCGTCTCTAAGTCCGTTACAGTCACCTAGGCAAGAAATGAGAGCAGCTCAGGCTAGCGCAAGAACGGCCCAGGATGCAGAGGTGTGAGTGAGTGTGAGAGATGGAGCAGGATGTAGAGGTGTGAGTGAGTGTGAGAGATGGAGCAGGATGCAGAGGTGTGCGTATGAGATGGAATGAGATGCAGAGGTGTGAGTGTGAGATGGAAAGAGATGCAGAGGTGTGAGTGAGTGTGAGATGGAAAGAGATGCAGAGGTGTGAGTGTGAGATGGAATGAGATGCAGAGGTGTGAGTGTGAGATGGAATGAGATGCAGAGGTGTGAGTGTGAGATGGAACGAGATGTAGAGGTGTGAGTGTGAGATGGAATGAGATGCAGAGGTGTGAGTGGATGTGAGAGATGGAGCAGGATGCAGAGGTGTGCGTATGAGATGGAATGAGATGCAGGGGTGTGAAGATGACATGGAGCAGGATGTAGAGGTGTGAGTGGGCGTGAGAGATGGAGCAGGATGTAGAGGTGTGCGTATGAGATGGAATGAGATGCAGAGGTGTGAGTGTGAGATGGAAAGAGATGCAGAGGTGTGAGTGTGAGATGGAACGAGATGTAGATGTGTGAGTGTGAGATGGAATGAGATGCAGAGGTGTGAGTGTGAGATGGAATGAGATGCAGAGGTGTGAGTGAGTGTGAGAGATGGAGCAGGATGCAGAGGTGTGCGTATGAGATGGAGCAGGATGCAGAGGTGTGAGTGGATGTGAGAGATGGAGCAGGATGCAGAGGTGTGAGTATGAGATGGAATGAGATGCAGAGGTGTGAGTGTGAGATGGAAAGAGATGCAGAGGTGTGAGTGAGTGTGAGATGGAATGAGATGCAGGTGTGAGTGAGTGTGAGATGGAACGAGATGCAGAGGTATGAGTGGGTGTGAGAGATGGAGCAGGATGCAGAGGTGTGTGTATGAGATGGAATGAGATGCAGGTATGAGCGAGTGTGAGATGCAATGAGATGCAGAGGTGTGAGTATTGTGAGATGGAGCAGGATGCAGAGGTGTGTGAGATGCAATGAGATGCAGAAGTGTGAGTGGGTGTGAGATGCAATGATATGCAGAAGTGTGAGTGAGTGTGAGATGCAATGATATGCAGAGGTGTGAGTGAGTGTGAGATGGAACGAGATGCAGAGGTGTGAGTGGGTGTGAGGTGCAGAGGTGTGAGTGGGTGTGAGGTGCAGAGGTGTGAGTGGGTGTGAGGTGCAGAGGTGTGAGTGGGTGTGAGGTGCAGAGGTGTGAATGAGTGTGAGAGACGGAGCATGATGAAGGGTGTTCCCAGTTGCTGGGGCCAAAACACTCCTAGTCCGATTCATGGCTTCCCTTCTCACTCCACTCCTTCGCCGATCCAGCCGGCCACCTTCAAGCTCGACACAGACTCTAACCACCGCTCACTTCTTCCCCTACAGCCACCCTAAGCCTGCCTCACTCTACAACCACTACGGCCCAGCTGGTCTCCTGCTTCCTCCTTCCTCCCAGCAGTTCCCTGTTCCCTGGTGGCCACAGGACTTTCAGAAGATGATCCCGGTCATCTAGGAAAGATGCTATTAGTGTGGTCTAGGGTGGCTGGGATAATGGAGGTTCAGAGGGGAAAATGTAAAGTCGAAAAGTAAAGGTGAAGCAGACACACCTTGTGTGAGAGGCTAAAGAAGAGGGGTTCCCATCCAGTCCCTGCCACCTCCCCGCGGCCCGCTCACTGGCTGGGCACAGCCGCGGCTGGCCATGCAGACTTCTGCCAGTCCTCACACTGGCCCAACCCACTCCCCATCTCCGAATCCTTCAAGCCTGGGATGCTCAGCTCCCGGACCTTTTCCAGACTCCTCTGCACTCGCACTCTGCGCCAATGGCAACTTTTCAGAGCTGTCCCCTGACCCCCATCTCAAGTGGCCTGCCCCATGACCCTGTACCATCACCTCCACCTTGACACATCCCATCTGCCTACACAGCACTTATTTCTGCCTCAAGTTATACTTGACATTAATTTCTTTGTAAGATTCACGGGGACAGAGATTTTTATTTGGCCTGTTCATCACTGTTTCTCCTATAGTTGTAAGAACTTGTTGGATAAATGAATGAGATAAACATGGGTCTGTACACATCGGTTTAGGAACTATTATATGCAACCAGTTTAGTAGTCAATATGAACCTTCTCTTTTTTTTTTTTTTTTTGTGGTACCGGGGATTGAACCCAGGGGCGTTCTACCTCCGAGCTACACCCCCAGCCCTATTTTTTATACTTTATTTTGAAACCGGGTCTCACGAAGTTGCGGAGGGCCTCACTAAGTAGCTGAGACTGGCCATGAACCTGGATCCTCCGGTCTCAGCCTCCCAAGTACTGGGATTACAAGCGTGCGCCACCACGCCCGGCTTGAACCTTCTCTTTCCAACCAGTTTATACAGCACTCCCTTCCCTGAACTATAACAGATCTTACCATTCAGATATGATTTCCTACCTAACCTCATCAAAATATTTTACTGTCAAGCTGTGCAAGGCGTTATGTGGGACATAAGAAAGTACATGAAAAATTAATGTGAAGCCGGGTGTGGTGGCGCACGCCAGTAATCCCAGTACTTGGGAGGCTGAGACTGGAGAATTGGGGTTCGCAGCCAGCCTCAGCTACTTAGTGAGACCCTGTTTCCAAATAAAGAGTAAAAATAGGGCTGAGGGTGTAGCTCAGAGGTAGAATGCCCCTGGGTTCAATCCCCAGTACCACACACACACAGACACACACAGACACAGAGACACAGAGACACAGAGACACACACACACACACACACACACACACAAAATCAATGTGACTGGTCCTAAAGATGCATGTGATTCATATGTAGTAAAAGAAATAACAGAAAAATAAAACCCTGGCCTTCTCTGATGATGTGGGCCCCCAAGTTTTGACTATCCCCGAATGACCCAATGGGTCCTAAACATGGCGTAACTGTGCTGCCTCGGAGGCATGACTGGACGAGGTTCCCCGAGAGGCAGGCACCAACAAGCCACGCAGCTCCCACGCGTGCCAAACTGCTCTCCAGCACCCACCTCACAGCAGACTGATGAGTCTCACCTCCTTCTCTTTTCTAGTCTTTAAGAAGCTGTCCCAGCCGGGCGTGGTGGCGCACGCTTGTAATCCCAGTACTTTGGGAGGCGGAGACCGGAGGATCCGGGTTCGCGGCCAGCCTCAGCTCTCTCGTGTTCTCTCTCTCTCTCTCTCTCTCTCTCTCTCTCTCTCTCTCTCTCTCCTTAGTGAGGCCCTCCGCAACTTCGTGAGACACAGTTTCAAAATAAAGTATAAAAAAATAGGGCCGGGGGAGTAGCGCGGAGGTAGAACACCCCTGCGTTCAATCGCCGGTAGCGCAAAAAAAAAAAAAAAAGAAGCTGTCCCAGATTTATTAAGGTATAACTGACAAACAAAAATTATACATATTGGGGTATACAATGTAATATAATGTATATGTGTTTCATATACAATGTATATACACAATGTATATACTATACAATGTATGTATGTTTCATAATATACATTATGAAATGCTTCTGTCAAGCTAATTAACCTAGCCAGCACCTCAAGGATTTACTTATTTTTGTTCTTGTAGGGAGAACATTTAAGATCTACTCCTAAGCCGGGCGTGGTGGTGCACGCTTGTAATCCCAGTACTTTGGGAGGCGGAGACCGGAGGATCCAGGTTCACGGCCAGCCTCAGCTCGCTCTCTCTCTCTCTCTCTCTCTCTCTCTCTGTCCCTGTCTCTCTCTTTCTACCTAGTGAGGCCCTCCACAACTTCGTGAGACCCGGTTTCAAAATAAAGTATAAAAAAATAGGGCCGGGGGTATAGCGCGGAGGTATAACGCCCCTGGGTTCAATCCCCGGTACCGCAAAAAAAAAAAAAAGATCTACTCTCCTAGCCGTGTTCAGGTATGCACTGTTATTAACAAGAGTCACATGCTGCGCTGTACATCTCCAGAGCAAGAGTTCAGCACGAACCAAACTGCTCTGGAAGCAAAAGCTTTTGCTAGCTGACTCATCGCAGAGGAGAGGCCAACATGCAAGGAGCTGGTGGCCAAGAACCAAGTGACTCCCCTGGGACTATAGCGCAAGTCTGAGGATCAAGCCAGACCTGTTTTACCATCTTGCCAATCCTCTCCCAAGAGAGGTAAGAAGTTCTTGTCTGTACAGTGCAGTGGAAGCTTGCAGGATACAGTTTATTTTGCTTCTATTTGCTTAATGTAAATGAAGGGTTTCATGCCTTTAGTCCTTGTTCTACAATCACTAAAGGTCTGCAGCAGTCTCTTAACCTTTTCAGTTACACTTTCATGTGAGGAATACGGTTGTAATTGTACTTGTCAGGTTGAGGATTTATCAAAGTCAAGGGTCTATCAAATACATTTAATAATGAGAGTAAGACAAATAAGACAAGAAATAAAGTATCATCCCAGTTGATGGCATTCACTGATTCTGTGGGTACTCAATAACCTAAAAGATATATCTTTGGTTTCCCAAGAAATTTAAGAGCTTTTAAAAAGGAAAAAAAAAACCATTATACAAATTGATAAATTGTTCTTCATCAGGCAATAAAAATCTATAAAGAATGAAGTATAGACCCTTGGACAATGCTAACAAACAGAAAGAAACCCAGATTCCCATTTTATCTTTTATTAATAGTACCAATAGTTTTTTTTTTTTTTTTTTGCAGTACTGGGGATTGAACCCAGGAGCATTCTACCTCCAAGCTACATCCCCAGCCCTATTTTTTATTCTTTATTTTGGAACAGGGTCTCGCTAAATTGCAGAGGGCTTCACTAAGTAGCTGAAGCTGGCCAAGAACCCAGATCCACCTGTCTCAGCCTCCCAAGTACTAGGATTACAAGCATGTGCCACCACGCCCAGCTCCAATATTTTCAACTAGACATTGTTGCTTGTCATCAAAAATCAACACAGGTAATTATGACAAATATATCATTTCACCTACAAAGTGGGTCATGACCCCAGTGCTAAGAATTTGCTTAAACCTGAAAAGCACTTAAAGTGGATGGAGTCCCCCTGCTCCTGGGATTGCCTCCTTCGCGAGAGATGCCAAGGTTATCAGGGTTAGCTCCCCATGTAGAGCCTCCCCCAGGGAGCATAAGATAAGCACCTTTCATAACCAAGTTCTAAGAATCTCTCTGAGAAGCCATGTGGCCTATACTACTATAGACCTCAATGGCTTACACCAGGCCAATGGAGAAAGAATCGACTCCAAACCTGATGGGCACCGCGGCTTGACCCAAACTCTCAGGCCTGTGGATGTTTCACCCAGTTCTGTTCATGTGGGGAAGCCTGTTCCCAGGAGGTCTCTAGTCCCTGGGTGATCTCTACTTCATTAATACCTAGAAATGAATACACAGTATTCAACATGCAACTTTTTTCAAATGCAACTAAGGATCCAATTTCCCATATACAGAAGAAAAAAATTAATATCGGAGTCAAATAGCAGAAAACACTCTACAAAAGCCTAACAGTACAAATACATTATGTGTCAGCTACAGGGTAAGTACAATTAATAAAGACACGATCATGGGGTTACTTTTGTATGTTAACAGGCCAATAATGAGGATGGGTGTGGTGACACGCACCTGTCATCCCAGGACTTAGGACCGTAAGACAGGAGGATCAAAGGTTGGAGGTCAGCCTCAGCAACTTAGCAAGAACCTGTTTCAAAACTTAAAAACTAAAGTGAAGTAGGACTGGTGGTGTAGCCCAGAGGTAGAATGCCCCTGGGTTCAATCCTCAGTACCCGCAAAAGGGAGGGGGGCAATAATGATAAAATAGACATAATGAAGTTGATGCCTCAAATCCTTTTTAGAATGAGGCCAAAAAGACTATTAAGTAAAAGAATAAATGAATCACTGCAGACCCCTTAGTATCCAGGGTTTTTAAAACTGCAGGAAAATTCTATTTCCTTTTTAATAGTATGTACTAAAAGTGGATTATAAAAATTGGCAAGAAAAAACAAATTTAGATATGCTAATACAGATGATTTAAAAAAATAAATTCTTAATATGAAGGCAATAATCTCAAGGACACGGAAGATGGTGCTAGTAAAATCAAAGTCACTTTATATGAAAATATGCAGCCTGCAACTACCATTTACTCAGAAGCTGCTGACTGCAAGCAGTCTCTAGGCCCGTTCTTCATTTTTGCTTGTTTCTATGGCCATCTTAAAAGTTCCTTAGACTCTCTATCCATATAAGAAAAATGACTATATTTCTAGAATTATCCTTATAGCTATGTTCCTCTTTATCACAAATAATTTAATAAATTAAGATCGCCTCTGGCTTGATACACAACAATATTTTTGTTCAGTGGTTGCGCTTAGCCCCTAGAATTCTCATTAGTGGCTTTGGATAAACAAGTTAAAACTCTTAAACTCCAAGGTTAGCTGACCGTTCCTGTGCATTTGGAAAGGCTTAAACTCTTGTCAATAGAACTAGGGTGGGCTTTTCATCCAGTTCACCGCTTTAGCCACCAACTCCAGTCCTGCACCCATCCGTAGTCATCCTCAAACTATTTTGACCATTTCTTGCACCCTACCCAGAAACCTACAATAGTGAATTTCTAGAATAGGGATATTGCCCTTGAACATGAAGATGAGGGCCATGCTCCTAGATGGCCAAGAAGGGAGGCAGATATGGAGACTCCTCGAGGCCTGATGGAACACAGCTCTGGCCCACAAAGCCACCTTCTTAAGGACAGACCTTCTATCTTATATAACACAGTTATTAGAGGTTCCTCTGGGCCTAACTACTACATCAATTATTTAGTCAAGATATACTGCCTGCCAGGCACCATACCAAAGTGCAAAAGTATATAAAAGACATGAATAAACATGGTTTTTAGAAACTTAAAACCAAGTCAAGGCAACTGTCTTAAAAGAGACCAGACAATTAGAGAAATGTTAAGGAGCCTTCTGGATTGTTGACTGAACAATGTGGAAGCCTAGCAAAGCCTGTAACCCCAGTTCTTGGGAGGTTGAGAAAGGAAGATTGCAGGTTCAAGGCCAGCAGGTGAAAACTTAGTCCCTATTTCAAAATAAAATATAAAACAGGGATGGGGTGTAGACCAGAGACAAAATGCTCCTGGGTTCAACTCCCAGTTCCAAAAATCACCATTATCATCATATCATCATCATGCTCTGGGTGCCTCTGGGGTAGTTGAAATTTGGGTAGACCAAACAGGTAGAGATGAAGAGGACTAGGGGCCCCCGAACCGCAATGAAGGCTCACCGGCTGAAGTGCGTATGCCATGCTTGTGGTCAGGAAAGATTCTTCTGAACAAAGAAAAACATGTAAGGTTGGATGTTTAGAATAAACCCAAGAATGTACAGGGCGTGGAGGGCAAGCTCGATGCACAGGATAGTAAGGAACCCTGTGAATTCCTGGAAGGTACTGTGGCAGCACGGCAGGCTGGGGAGCCAGGCCGCACCGAACCAGCGGGGCTGGGGGACCCGGCGGCGCGCAGGTCCAACCACAGCACTGCAGCTGCACCACACCATGGCCGCACAACACCGTCGGCCACACAGCTTCACTGCAACGTGACATCAAGATGGCACAACACTGTTGTGCACGACACCATGGAGGGGTGGCACCTGGCTGGACTTTACCATGTCTCCACAGCACTGTCGTGGCATGACACCTACGTCGGGCACGGCCTGTAAAATTTGACACCACTGCATGCCAGGCTCCAAGCGCGTGGCTGAGCTGGAAGGTCAGGAGTCCAAGTGATTCGCTGATGGTCAAACTCCCAAGGCTGGAGATTAAAAGGATCTTCCGCGACCCAAATTCCTAATGCACAAATGGAGAAGATGGGACGCAGAATTGATGCCAGGCCACCCCAGTAGTTAGGAAGGAGGCAGGGCCAGGTTACTGACTTTTAGTTCACTCCTTTTTTTAATGCAAATTGAATGTCCATTCTTATGTTTCTGAACAAAGTATATATAAAATGTATCTCTTAAAAATAAAGTTCCTTGAGCCGGGCATGGTGGCACATGGTTGTAATCCCAGTACTTGGGAGGCTGAGACCGGAGGATCCGGGTTCGTTTGCGGCCAACCTCAGCTACTTAGTGAGGCCCTCTGCAACTTGGTGAGACCCTGTTTCAAAATAAAGAATAAAAAATAGGGCTGGGGGTGTAGCTCGGAGGTAGAATGCCCCTGGGTTCAATCCCCAGTACCGCAAAAATAATAATAATGATAATAATGATAAATAAATAAATAAATAAATAAATAAAATAAAGTTTCTTCATCAATTTCCCTTCGGGGACTTTGAAGAGAAATCTCTCTTGCTTTTCTCTAAACTTCAAGAAACTCAGTCATTTGCTGCACATCCCTGAAACTTCAGCAACAAATAAAGATTCCAAAGACACACACATACACACACTTCTGTGTCAGGGTTCCAACTGACTGCAAGGCTGTTCCGATAAATAAACTAAATCTGTATGCAGACTACACTAAAGTATCATAGTATGTATCTGATGAGCGTCCTGTCCTCTGACGGTTTGCTTAAACAAGCGAAGGCCAAACAAGTACAACACCAAAAAGAAAAGAAAAAAACAAAACCAAAACGTTGCTACATAAATGGAATGATGTGGACTGGAAGTCCACCAGTTCTGGAGTTCTAAACAGGATCTTGCATTCCAAACACTTACCGCAGCCAAAAAAGGAGATTGTCAAAAAACAATGACTAGGCAAAAAAATAAATACAATAAAAAGCAATTAAAGAGATTATCTGCAATAGTTAAGCTAAAAATTAAAACAATTCAAAAGAGTTTGGAGAACAAATAGTTCACACAAGAATTAAAGTAACAAGCTGGGCGTAGTAGCGCACGCCTGTAGTCCCAGTATTTGGGAGTGTAAGACAGGAGGATTGCAGGTTCAGGGCCAGCCTCAGCAACCTCGTGAGGCCCTCTGCAACTTAGTGAGACCCCGTTTCAAAATAAAAAGTAGCCAGGCGTGGTGGCGCACGCTTGTAATACCAGTACTTGGGAGGCTGAGACTGGCGGATCTGGGTTCGCGGCCAGCCTCAGCTACTTAGTGAGGCCCTCTGCAACTTAGTGAGACCCTGTTTCAAAATAAAGAATAAAAAATAGGACTGGGGGTGTACCTTGGAGGTAGAATGCCCCTGGGTTCAATCCCTGGTACTGCAAAAAAATAAATAAATAAAAAATAAAAAGTAAAAACGTATGGCTGGGGGTGTAGCTCAGAGGTAGAATGCTTCTGGGTTCAATCCCCAGTACACACACACACACACACACACACACACACACACACACACACGCACGCACATACACCCCAAGCTAGACCATCCAAATGTTTTCTATAATTTCTAGATTTTGTTTTTCTAAGTCAGCAAAAGGTGATGGCCTCAAAATTGATTTGCGTTCTCTGTCTGTTCATCCTGGGCTCTACAGAGGAGCTAGCGCCTGCATGTAGCATGGGCTCCTTTTTCATTAAAACCTCACAAACATGCTCTGAATTACTGCTCTTCACTGCAATTTGCAGATCTTGGGATAAAACTCAACACGAGGCTTATCTATGCAATGAATACCCAGATGGCTTACAAGACCCATTCATTCACTCGAACATCTGTCTGGTGCAGTGCCAAGCTCTGTGGTCATCAAGATGGGAAAGTCACAGCCACACCCTTGAGGACAGAGTCCAGTAAAGAAACTGACAAGTAATCGCTGAGCACAGTCAGTACCTGGTACAGAAGCTGTGGCACAGAAGATGGAGCAGAGAATGGGCCAGCAGGAGTTTACCAGGTGGGCAAGGAAACAGACCTCAAGAAGGCCCGGAAGCAGAATACAATGGCCTTGCTATACAGGAACTGCAGCAGCTGTAAATAACTGGAGGATGCGTGGGTGACTTTATGTGGGGCATGCGAGGGCTCCTGTCTCCCGTGGGAATTAACCTGGAGAGACTGAATAGGAAGAGAATGCCCCAGATTTTCTGGCTGAGATATCTGCATTTCACAGCCCAAAATACTCCGTGTCATGAAAAGTCTCCCATCTTTCCGTTACCTTCTAGCTTTCCGTCTCTCTCCTTTCTCCTGTAGCAGCTGGGGAAAACTCTAGGGGAAGTGTTGGAAGTAATGTTGGGTAACACTTAACGAAAGCTAGCTCCATGTCAAGAAATGTTCTAAGCATGTGCATCAGCCCTTTCAGCCCTCACAACAAGCCTAAGAGTTGAGTATTACTCTCACCATCCCCATCTTACAGATGCAGAAGCTGAGGCTCACGACAGCAAAGTTGGCCAAGGAGGATCAGAGGCAGTCTAACCGACTGCAGACCAAGTCTCCACACCACTGTGTGTGTGGAGAGGAAGCCGCTTCCTGGAGATCTGCTAGCACAGTCCCAAGTCCCCCACGCACAGTCTATGTGGCAGCCACTGAGCCTCCTTCCAACCTGTCCAGCTGTCCTCTGGTGGCTTCTCTCCTCCTTCAAAGTCGCCCTTGATAGTCAGCTTACCCGAACCTCACAAGCATAAGAATGTGTTGTTTGATAGTTTATTCACTAATATTTTTTGTATCATGAAGGAATGGAAGGTATGCAGAAAGGAAAATCATATGTCACTTCCCAATTCTTGGGAAATAACTCCCATATCATTTATCAAAATTAAAGCAAGTCAGATGTGGTGGTGCACGCTTGTAATCCCAGAACTTGGGAGGCTGAGACAGGAAGATCACAGGTTCAAAGCCAGCCTCAGCAACTTAGTGGGCTCTCGGCAACTAGGCAAGACCCTGTTTCCAATTAAAAAATAAAATAGGTCTGGGGGGATAGCCTGGAGGTAGAAGGCCCTGGGTTCCATCCTCAGTACTCCAAAAAAAAAAAAATGAGAAAGAAAGAAAAAGAAATATAAAGCAGACCATCTTATACTGCAGAGAAAACCAAACAATATAACCAATAGATTGTAGAGGAGGCGTTCAAGTGATAGGAATTTAGTGTCCTCCCCCCATCTTACCATCTTTTTTTTTTTTTTTTGCGGTACTGGGGATTGAACCCAGGGGCATTCTACCTCCGAGCTAAACCCCCAGCCCCATTTTTTTATTCTTTATTTTGAAACAGGGTCTCACTAAGTTGCAGAGGGCCTCACTAAGTAGCTGAGGCTGGCCATGAACCCGGAACCTCCGATCTCAGCCTCCCAAGTACTGGGATTACAAGCGTGCATGACCACGCCCGGCTCCATTTCACCATCTTATAGCACCACAAGGATCGTGTATAGTACCTGTCACATCCTGGCTCCTATACATTGCTGAAGGGAATTCAAGCACCATACTCCCAAGGACTCCCCTCCTTACTAACTCCCTTCATCTTCAAGAGATTCCTATGAATTTAATCAGCTAGCCTGATTCTACTAAGCCACAGATCCAAATGACAAAACTCAACAGGAACATCCTGGTGTAAGAATACTGAAGACCACTCTTCAAGGTCACTACAGGAGACCACTCTTCAAGGTCAGTCAGGGTGAGGGCCGAGGAGAGGTAATGCGGATGCCAGATGCCATCTGGGAGTCAGCGATCACCCCAAAGACAACTGATGATTTTCTCTCCTCGAAAAAGAGAGTAAAATTCTTCATTGTTTCTAGAATTGAAATGGTAAACAGTAAATGAAATAGTAAATGTAGCATGAGTCAAAGATAGCTTTGTGCTTGGTCAATATATCCTCACCAGTATTTTAATTCCACCATTACTAAACTTGTCTTATCAGGTAAGATAGAGCGCCAGGCATGCTGGCACACACCTGAAATCCCACTACTTGGGAGGCCAAGACAGTAGGATCGCAGATTTGACCTCAGCAACTTAACAGGACCCTGTTTCAAAACACAAAGAAGCCGGGCGTGGTGGCGCGCGCTTGTAATCCCAGTACTTGGGAGACGGAGACCGGAGGATCCAGGTTCCCAGCCAGCCTCAACTACTTAGTGAGGCCCTCGGCAACTTCGTGAGTCCCGGTTTCAAAATAAAGTATACACTCCAAGCCAGGGGTGTAGCTTGGAGGTAAAACGCCCCTGGGCACACAGCCTGAGTTCTGACATGAGGACCTTGGGGTGGAGGGCAGGGACCGGGCCTGCTTTTGAGGGACAGGAGCAGGGGAAGACTCCAGGGCCATTGCTCCAGGGCCAGGAGCTGGAATGGTGTGCCTCTCACTGTTACTCTGTCTATGATCCATCTTGAGTCAGAACAGCCAAATGGTGAGATGAAAGAACCGCTACACGGAGACCACAGGTGGAAGGAAGGTGGACTGATAATGGCTCCATTTCTACCGTTTCGTGTTTTCCCCTCGATAATCAATGATTAGGCCTCTTTTTCCTTGTATGTCCAGAATTAAGAATAATAAATTGGATTGAAACTTGCAGGTGGGATGGGGAAAAATAAAACAAACTGCCAGGAAATTATTCAATCTGGCCCCACAGCCATGCTGCCTCAATTTTCTGATATTTTATACTCAAACTTTGAATTATTCATTCAATCAATTAATACCTCCTGAGCCCTTTCTATATGCAGCATCATTCTAGGGATTGAGATCTATCAATGAGTAAAACAGAAAAATGCCTGTGTTCATGGAGCATACATTCTAGTAGGAGAAAGATAAGCAAAAATCTAATAAATAAGTCAATTATACAGTATGGTAAAAGGTGATGTGTTCTATTACAAAAAAAAGAATAAACAGAGGGCTGGGGATGTTGCTAAGTGTTAGAGCATAGGTGCTGGGTTCAATTCCCAGCACCACAAAAGAAAAAATACAACAGGGTATAATGAAGCTCAGGAGTGCAGAGACTTTCAGCTTTAAGTAAGGCGGTCACAATCAGGCTTGGTGGTGCACACTTGTAATCCCAGCACTTGGGAGGCTGAGATAGGGGATCAAAGGTTCACAGCCAGCCTCAGCAACTTAGTGAGACCCCGTTTCAAAAGAAAAGAATAAAATAGGACTGGGGGTATAGCTCAGTGGTAGAATGCCCCTGGGTTCAATCCCCAGTACCACGAATGAATGAATGAATGAATGAGGTGGTCAGGATACATCTAACTGAAGCATATTAGTTCATACTCAAAGGAGCTGAGGAGTGGGCCATGCAGTTTATTTGTAGGGAAAAAGACTTAAAATGGATTAAACTTTTACCATCGTGTCTAACAAGTCTGCCTAATTCTAGCCTCTTCAAAAAGTTCTACTTTTTTTTTTTTGCGGTACTGGGGATTGAACCCAGGGGCATTCTACCACGAGCTACACCCCAGCCCTATTTTTTTTTTATTCTTTATTTTGAAACAGGGACTCACTAAGTTGCAGAGGGCCTCACTAAGTAGCTGAGCTGGCCGCGAACCTGGATCCTCTGGTCTCAGCCTCCCAAGTACTGGGATTACAAGCGTGCGCCACCATGCCTGGCCAAAAAGTTCTACATTTTTTTTAACATGCTTTTATTGGTGCATTGGAGTCTCACATCACAATGAATATCTACTTGATGTTAACATACATGCACACAGCTCTTAGTGTCCCCCCGCCTCCCCCCACCCATATGAAGTACTGAGAATGATACTGGTATAGTCTCACATGTACACATTGTTTATGATAGTAATTCCACTGATTCACTTCTTTCTTGCCCTTCCCCTTCCCTTGTACCACTTCTCTTGCCCACTGAGGGTTCTCCATCATCAACCGGAGTCCCTTGTGTGTCCCCACTACTCCCTAGGTTGCACATATTAATGAAAACATATGTCCCTTCTTTTTTTGTGATTGGCTGATCTCGCTTAACTTAATGTTCTCCAGATCCTTCCATTTTCTTGCAAATGATATAATTTTGTTCTTCTTTATTGCTGAGTAGAATTCCATTGTGTGTATTTCCCACAATTTTGTAATCCACTCATCTGTTGATGGGCACCTAGGTTGGTTCCATAATTTGGCCACTGTGAATTGTGCTGCTATGAACATGGGTATGCAGATATTACTGTAGTTTTCTGGTTTCAATCCCTTTGGTATGATACCCAGTAGTGGTATAGCCGGATCATATGGTGGATCCATTCCCAGTTTTCTGAGGAATCTCCACACCGATCTCCATAGTGGTTGAAAGTTCTACATTTTGTAGTCCATTTTGAGTTTACTTTTATGTAAAGTGTGAGAATGGTCCTTGGGGTGAGGACTGGGGGCGGGGGGACTGTTTATACAGAAGAGAAAGCAGAGCATGGCTGGAGGAACAGCTGAGAGTGCAGACAGGACCCCGTGCACCCGCGGAGGCACTGGCGTTGCAGGAAGATGTGGGAAATGCCTATGGCTTCCCTCGCCCTGAACTCTGTTCTTCCTTACTGCACAGGAGCCTTGCTCAATGTCAGACCTGCGTTCCTTGCTCTGCGATTATGTCACAATCCAGGTTTTCATAACCAAGTCCCACTGGTGGTTAAGTGCTAAATCCTCAGGGACAGAATTCCAGCAAACATCTGTGAGTAAGAGATCACATGGGACTTATATGAGCATGTGGCGTGGGTGTGAAGAAAGGGAAGGAAGCACAGCAGCGGTAGAGAAGGGGTTGGTTTCGGGATTCCTCCACAGGCCTCTCCTCTGCCACCACATACGGGTGACCCACTAAGTTCCCACTATGAGCCAAGGCATAGGCCGTGAGTGGAACAGCCAAGAAGCCTGCTGCTGGGTGCAGAGGAACAGCAAGTCAGCACACCAGCCGGGAAAGCGCCAGATACTGACAGACAGAATTGCTAGCAGAGACATACAGGCAGAAAAGACATGACTGCGAATTCTCCTGTCCGGGGAGGAGACATGGAGCTGAGACGTGAAGGGGGCAACAGCCAACCGAACACAGGGGCGGCAGAGAGGAAAATGGAACAAAGGGTTTTATGCAAAAACAAGCTTGGCTGGTTTGAGAAACAGAGAAAGGCAGGCGCGGTGGGCAAGGGGGATCCTGTTACTATCTGAGGTGAGGGAGAGGCAGGCAGGGCCCAATCAACCCAGGCTTCGTAAACCAGGCCAAAGAGATAGGATTTTATTCTAAATGTAATGGGAAACCATTGACAGGATGGTTTCCTGTCAAGCAGAGAAATGACACTCTGTTTCTCCAGATGAAGTTTTTTTTTTTTTGCTTTTCTTCTAGAAAGTACATCTTTGATGAAACGATAGAACCTGTTACTCAAGTTGAAAACTCATAAAGCCACCTCCAACATGGGGGAACCAACGAAATGCCACGGGCTTCCTGCACAGGGGCCATCCTGAGAGGCACTGGAGAGCCAGGCGAGATGTCAGGGCATCTGCTCTCCCAGTCCAGGCCAGAGATGGTGGCCCACAGTGTGACAGAGCAGCAGGGGAGCATGAACCAAGAGCACTGGAGACAGGGACAGGCAGGAGAGTCGCCGGACTCTGAGGTGCCATCAGAGCGGTCGCCGCATCAGACCTGCAGGTAGGACCAGCTCTCCCAGGGCAGTTTCTAGAACGACATATAACCTCCTCACACGTGCCTGAGATACGTGTAAACGATCTCCTTCCTAATCAAAACCACCGGAATGCTACGGACCGGGCCAGCTGGAGAGGGTCCTGTGTGCCGGGAACAAACAGGGTCCAGGACTCTGTTGAAAAACTCCTATTGCAAACTGGAATGGCTGCTTCCTTCACCTTCTAGAAGGCCACATAGCAAAATGGCAACAAAGAGAAAGGAAGGCACACCTCGCCACTCGTACTTTCCAAGAGTTCTGTTTTTGTTCCATGTCAGGATCACCACTTCCTTTTGCTTTCTTCCTGGCTCCTGACAGAGAACTCCCCAGGAGGGGGAAGAAACCCTCAGAGCAAATAAGGCTAACAGTGTGCCAGGGAAGGCCTAGCCTGCTTTTTCTCCTAGCTGTGCCAGCTAGCTCCAGTCCCCCTAGCCTGCTTTCTCTCCTAGCTGTGCCAGCTATCTCCAATCCCCCAGCCTGCTTTCTCTCCTAGCTGTGCCATCTCCAATCCCCCAGCCTGCTTTCTCTCCTAGCTATGCCAACCATCTCCAATCCCCCTAGCCTGCTTTCTCTCCTAGCTGTGCCATCTCCAATCCCCTAGCCTGCTTTCTCTCCTAGCTGTGCCAGCCATCTCCAATCCCCCAGCCTGCTTTCTCTCCTAGCTGTGCCAGCCATCTCCAATCCCCCAGCCTGCTTTCTCTCCTAGCTGTGCCAGCCATCTCCAATGCCCCTAGCCTGCTTTCTCTCCTAGCTGTGCCAGCCATCTCCAATCCCCCTAGCCTGCTTTCTCTCCTAGCTGTGCTAGCTATCTCCAGTCCTCCATAGGCCTCATGCCTGGGTAGCCCAGGGAGCTGCAAAGAACTTGGGCTGCGCCCTTTTCTGGCTGTGTGACTTGAGCAAGTTACCAACGTCCCTGGGTCATGTTTTCTTACCTTTAGAAAAGGAGGATGCCACCACCAGGTTGTTTTGAAGATTGAAAGTACAGGTGCAAAGAAAGGTTTATGTGTAAGAAGCACTTAGCATGTCCACTGTCTCTGTTATTATGAGCTCACTGGGGATTGTTATGGGGAGGAATTATTGAAGGACATTTACTTAACACTTTCTGAGGGAGATGGAGAGGAGAGAAAGCAGGATGGATAGATTTTGTGTCCGGGCCAATGATGGACACAGCTGCACAAAGCTTGAGGAATAGATTTGCCAATAACAAACAATGGCCCAACTGGGCATGGCAGCACACCCTTGT
Source organism: Glis glis (assembly GCA_004027185.1). Taxonomy (NCBI): domain Eukaryota; kingdom Metazoa; phylum Chordata; class Mammalia; order Rodentia; family Gliridae; genus Glis; species Glis glis. The sequence continues at coordinate 2,169 of PVJS01012149.1, read as the reverse complement.
AATCCCAGTACTTGGGAGGCTGAGACAGGAGGATCCAGGTTCGCAGCCAGCCTCAGCTACATAGTGAGGCCCTCCGCAACTTAAGTGAGACCCTGTTTCAAAATAAAGAACACAAAATAGGGCTGGGGGTATAGCTCGGAGGTAGAATCCCCTGGGTTCAATCCCCAGTTCTGCAAAAAACAAACACAAACAAACAAACAATGGTCTGCACTAGGAGAAGCAATCTGGAAACCGATCCCCCAGGGTCTTCAACTACAGGGACCAGAAGTTACTCTATTTCCAACAGGCTGCGTCCCCAGCAAGACAGGCAGAGCGGACCCTTGCCTGAGCCCGGAGGGTGTTAATGCCACCTTCCTCCTCCGCCTCCCAGCCTTCACTCAGCTTCCAGAGCCTCCCAATGCTGGACCGAGCATCATTGTTTTGGCATGGGACTGACTAGGGACAGAATTCTATGGCTGCAAGTAGGTGACTTCTGTCTATCACCCAGAGATGTCAGCGCCCCCTAACCAGAGTTCATTTACCAACAGGCTGCAGAGCAGCCTCCCCCTAGCCGGCATGAACTGAGTTTGCTCCACCCACCTTCAATTCCTTCTCCTGGTTCCCCTATTAGGATTTAGTAAATGGTACAAGAAGCCAGTTAATAAATACACTTAAGTGGATACTCCCCAGAAAACTAAGTTCAAAGGAAATAGGAAAGGAAATAAAACATTATTAAGAAGGAGGGAATGGTTTTGAGCCACTACTATTTATTTTATTTATTTATGTATTTTTATTTATTTGTTTATTTATTTATTTATTCATTCATTTATTCATTTATTTATTTTTGCAGCACTGGGGATTGAACCCAGGTGCATTCTATCTCCAAGCTACACCCCCAGCCCTATTTTTTATTGTTTATTTTTAAACAGGGTCTCACTAAGTTGCGGAGGGCCTCACTAAGTAGCTAAGGCTGGCCGCGAACCTGCGATCCTCCGGTCTCAGCCTCCCAAATACTGGGATGACAAGCAGAGCCACTGCTATTTGGAATCCCAGTTGCTCAGCCATCACCTTGGGCTGAGCATCACTTTTCTCAAGGCTTTGAGCCCTTAGACAAGGAAATAGACTATTGCTTGTAATGATGGCTAATTTTCCCCTAGGATAGACAAGGTATTTACTCACTGCACCTGAGCTCTTAAGAGAATTTACATGCTAAAGATGCTAACATTTCTTCCATACATTTCCCTTCTGACAAAAATACACTCCCAAATCACTTAGGAGAAGAGGTGGGTAAATCACATCACAAGCAGGTTTCTTGGTTTCTAAGAGAACGAAGACACAGGGAAGCAACTCCATGGATGAGTAAGCCCCCGTGAGCAGTCACAGGACCGGCACCCCGGGCACCTGGGTAATACCTACCCAAGAATCCCACATACAGAGACGTGCTGTAAGGGCAGTCAGGGTGAAACGGGCAAGACAGGAGGAAAATAAGCTCACTAAAATGGAATGGCATCCTCCACACAGAGTTCAGTGGGAGAAGAAACAGGTCACAGGACAGCACGGAGAGCCTCTTCCCAGGTGTGTAAAACACATCCTTGAGCAAGAGTGTCTGTGCACAGGGCTGTCTGCAGAGAGCTCACCAGCCTGTCCATGGTGGCCGCCGCTGCGGAGCAGAATTCCGGGCAGCTTTGATTTCTACTTTGCACTCTTCTACATCATCCGATTCCTTACAATGATCCTGTGTTCTTAGTCCCTCAAAAGCATAAAGTTGTATATTGAAAAGCTCCAGAAAATTTATGATTTCCCATTATGCAGACCCACGCATTCCTGGAAAATCATATTTCAGGTGAATATTTATATTTTGAATGCTTTCTTTTGCTGATGAACACTTAATTCCTGAGATGTGTTTCTACTAACTAAATATTATGCGTTTCTACTAACTAAATAACAAAAATTAAAGGTAATTAATTAATTAATTAATTGAATATTTACTTATTTTACGGTACTGGGGATTGAACCCAGGGGCATTCTACCTCCAAGCTCCACCCCTAGCCCTAGTTTTCATTCTTTATTTTGAAACAGGGTCTTACTAAGTTGCGGAGGGCTTCACTAAGTAGCTGAGTCTGGCTGCGAACCTGTGATCCTCCTGTCTCAGCCTCCCAAGTACTGGGATTACAAGCATGGACCACCACA
>PVJS01012148.1:16935-44507 GCA_004027185.1 Glis glis | reverse complement strand
AAAAAAAAAAAAAAAAAAAAAAAAAACAAGAACAAAACCATAAACGCTTCCTTCTTCATTTCAGTAGACAGCCTCCTCTCTCTACCTGTTTATCCCGGCAGTATATCAGTCAGGATTCTCAGACAGAAACAGCAGAGAAGCTGAGGGATCTAAGCAGGGAGATAATTTACTGAGAAGATGTCAGGTAGGTTCTGGAATTGCCAGAAGCTGAGTGAAGGGCAGGAGCAGATAGAGACCACACAGCTGGATTCATGGCCAAGTCAGACACAGGATTATTTCTACATAGGGTAGGCCTGCCACTGAACACTGGAAATTGGTGTCACACTGACCATTCCTCTGAGACCAGGCACTCGGTACCGTGTCCCCTCAGCCTTTGCTGCCGTGGGTGCTACGTGTTGTTGCCCCTGGCCTCGCTCGTGAGGCTTTCCTCCTGTGGCTGCCTGTCTGTGTCTAGAGCTCTCGATTCAGGGTTGGCCAAGGCTAAGTCCTGTGCCCAGGTCTTAGCTGCAAGGGACTCTGGGAGGATGAGTGTCCAGCCATTTTGGCTTTTATGTTGAAAAGAATGCCTGTCATCAAAATTCATGAGGAAGTCCCCAAATCTAGGAAGGGGTTCAGATGCTGGCTGTTCCCCATCCTTCTCCCCCCAGGTGGATAAAACTGACTATAAGAAGCTAGAGTAGGGGCTCTGGTGAAAGGGGTGGTGGTGGCCAAGCTGTTTAGCCATCTGAAGCCACAGTCGGTGAGCTCGGTGACAGCAAAGACAGCCAGTTCTTCCTTGTGCACACTAAAGCCAGAGGTGTGAGGACTTAGGCGCATATGACCTCTCCTACCACATTCCTCAAAGTAGCAAGATAAAACACATTAAATTGAATTTTATCAATTTGCTCAACTCGGAGGAACAGATTAAGATTTATCTGTTTCCTTGTTTATAGTAGAAAATGAAAATTTGCATCATCGATGTGTCTGGTACAGTTGGGTGGCTCACACATTCGTTGACTGGTTGCCACCTTTTGTTTGTTTACTATTGTGTGTGTTTTGAGTTGGGGTCTGGCTGCGTTGCACGGGCTGGACAAGAACTCCCGGGCTCACGTGATCCTCCTGCCTCAGCCCCTGAGTGGCATGCGGCACCATGACCAGCTGGTGTCTATTCTTTTAAAAATGCATTTTTAAATCGCAGTAATATGTAAATAGAGCTTGCAAATTCCTGCCCCGCTTATTTACATTGCCATTTTCCTCTTCTCAGAAGCAACTGTTTTCAATTCATTTAGCTTTTCTTCTGGTATTTACTGCCAAATAGCAAATTAAGATGTTTATATTGCTATTTTTCAACTTTAGGCATTAAACATTGAATTTCTATTACAGAAGATAAAGGTTTTGTTTTATTCTCCCTCCCTTAAATACCTCCCCACTCTCTGAGATAGTTATATCGCAATTTGTTCTTTTCACTGTTACTATTTTTCACAGCTTACAATGCAGTATACCATGATTTAATTTTTCATGTACAGAATATTAAATGCTCTTCTGTTTTTGCTTAACGTTTTATTTATGAACACCTTGTTTCATCCCTATATTCTTAAATGAAGCCAAACACAGTGGTTTGTCTCCCAGCTCTTGTGTGCGTGCATGCGTGCGTGTGTGTATGTGTGTGTGTGTGTGTACATGTACGTGTGTGTGACATTTGTCTTTGGCTGGCTTGCTCCCTTTTGGGCTGTTTACTCTTGAGGCCTTATGCTCAGCTGTTGGCCTGGAATTTTCCCTCGCCCTCATGTTGGACATTCTTGAGTAACCTGTTCATTGGACGGCATGTCTTGATTTTGACTGTCTTTGGAGACATGTTGCCCAGTTACTTCTTCAGAAAGAAATGTGCATGATACAATTTTTTTAAGACCTGGCATGTATAAAATATCATTTAGTCTCCCCTTACATATGATTAATCTTGAATTTAAAGTTGGAAATTATTTTCCTAAGAGTTTTAGAGGCCATCTTCCATTTTCTTCCAATTTTGTTGTTGAACTGTTGAATAATGTTCTAATTGTGTAAACTTTGTATGTGTCTTGGTTTTTGGGGGGAAGCTTTTATTTTAGTTTTCTTTTAATCCTCCAATATTCTTCTGAGGTTTCATCATAATATGCTTTGGTTTTTAACTTTTTTCATTAATTGGTGTGTGTGTGTGTGTGTGTGTGTGTTTGGTGGGAGTGGAATATTTTTTCTGTTTCTGAAACTCATTTGTGGGATCCTGGAACTTTTGAATTTTTCTTTCAATTTATTTATTTAAAAAATTTTCCTTGTATCTTTTTTTTTTTTTTTTTGTACTGGGAATTGAGCCCAGGGGCATTCTGCCTTTGAGCTACACTCCCAACCCTTTTTATTTTTTATTTTGAAACAGGGTCTCACTAAGTTGCTCAGGCTGGCCTCAAACCTGCAATTCTCCTGTCTCAGCCTCCGAAGTACTAGGATTATAGGTGTGCACCACCATACTTGACTCATTGTGTCTTTTTGTTTTACTTTTGGGGAATAGTTATCTCTCTTTTAACCCTTCTGGTTTATTTATCCACTTATTTTATTTCTGTGGCCACAATATGAATTTCTAGGAGCCTTTTCCTGTTCTCATAATATTTCTGTTTTATAGCCTCCTGCTTTTTCTTACTTTATGGATACAGTATCTTTTACACTCTTGCGGTTTTAATCATGCATATTATGCATAATCATGCAAGTTTTCTCCTTGTGTTGACTCTGTTTCCTATTAACCTTCCTGACAATCACTTAGACCCCTATCACATGCTTGCTGGTCATATTATGCCAGTTTTAGGTATACGGAACCACTGAGTAAGGCTGTCAACTGCAGGCCTCGGCTTTGGATGGCCACCCCTTTTCTGAAGTCCCCTTGCCCCCAGGTCTGGTAACTGTAGATCTCTTTTCTTGGACTGGGTAGTTTCTCCAAAAAAAGAGTTCCAGTTTCCTACCCAGCGAGGGAAGGGTCCCTGGGGCTCTGCATTCCTGCAGAACTTCTTGCCAGCCTCTTTCTCAGTGTGGCACCTTCACCTGGCTGCTGTGCCTAGCCTTCCTGAATCCAGATCCTTCCAGTTTTCACCTTTGCTAAAAGCAAGCCTGCCTCTCCTGCTGAGGTGGGATGAGGGGCAGTTACCAGGCTTCATGGCTAAGGAAGGATATGGAAATTTACTTCTTTTTGTTGTTGTTGTTGTTGTTTGTGCTACTGGTGTTCAACCCAAGGGCATTCTACCTCCGGGCTACATCCCTAGCCCTATTTTATTTTTTATTTATTTATTTTTTTTTTTGCGGTACCGGGGATTGAACGCAGGGGCGTTCTACCTCCGCGCTACGCCCCCGGCCTTATTTTTTATACTTTATTTTGAAACCGGGTCTCATGAAGTTGCAGAGGGCCTCGCTAAGGAGAGACAGAGAGAGAGAGACAGGGAGAGAGAGAGTAAGAGAGAGAGAGAGAGAGAGAGAGAGAGAGAGAGAGCTGAGGCTTGCCGCGAACCCGGATCCTCCGGTCTCTGCCTCCCAAAGTACTGGGATTACAAGCGTGCGCCACCACGCCTGGCTAGCCCTATTTTATTTTGAAAGAGGTTCTCACTAAGTTGCTGAGAGTCTTACTATGTTGCTGAGGCTGTCCTCAAACCTGTGATCCTCCTGTGTCAGCCTCCCAAGTACTGGGATTACAGGCGTGCACTACCACACCCGGCTAAGATTTACTTCTTAAGATCACTTGCAGGCAGTCCTCTGGTTTTCAATGCCACCGCTGCCCTGTTCCCTCCTTCCCACCCCACTTCAGGTGTAACTGTACCTTAACTTGACTTTCCTTAGGTTCTGCGCCCCACCTTGGCTGGCTCCTTCCTGACAATTCAGTCTGTAGACATTTAAGCTTTCCGTGTTTCTGCTTTGAGCATTCTCTCATCAAAGGCCCACCTACTTTCCATTTGTCCAAAACTGGTATAGTTCACGTCATTTAGTGGCAGTTTGGGAGGGGATGGAGATATTAAACACGTGAGTGTAACCTGTCATATGCGACTGTAAATCCCTATTAATCAGGTTTTTTTGTGTGTGTGTGGTACCGGGGATTGAACGCAGGGGCGTTCTACCTCCGCGCTACACCCCCGGCCCTATTTTTTATACTTTATTTTGAAACCGGGTCTCACGAAGTTGCAGAAGGCCTCACTGGGGGGGGGGGGGAGACAGGGAGAGAGAGAGAGAGAGAGCTGAGGCTGGCCGCGAACCTGGATCCTCCAGTCTCCGCCTCCCAGAGTACTGGGATTACAAGCGTGCGCCACTACGCCCGGCCCTATTAATCAGTTTTTGAGCTTTGGTTCCATTTGGGTATATGGTTGTGTGGTCTATTGAAGAAGAGCTAATCTGATTATTCTTTTCCATTTTATTCAGAAACTGTTAGTGTCACTGTCAAAATGAACTGAGCGTTGTTACCTTTTCTTGATTGGAGAACAAAATAGGACAAATGGTCAGTTAACTCTGTTGATTCCAACTGACCTCAAGTCCAGTCACAAGCATGACATCACAGTTCCAACATTATAAGTTGATGGCCTCCATGCCTTGCGTTTTCAACAGCCACAATTCCACTTGTGTCAGTCTTTCTTAGGTTTCCTAATAATTTGACTTGAGTTGTGCCTCAGCTGGAAAAACACTGTTTTCGAAGAGCCACTCTATCCAGTGGTCCTGTCCGTGGTCCACAAAGAGTGGAGCTTCCATGAGCTGTCTCCAGAGGCTGTGTGGGAGAATGTCAGACTGTGGTATCCTTCCCCGTTCCTATGGTACAGTTTCCTCAGTATCGCTTGCAAAATGTGGGTCTTAGAACGTGCCAAAGGCCTACATCACTGAATATGCAAATACTGTAGCAGAATCAGGGCCAGATAGCTCTCTTCCAACTTCTCTCTTGAAATTACTACTGTTCCAATTTTAAAAATAACAACTGCTTTTTTTTACAATGTTATATTCTTATTAAGGTGTATCAAAGATTACTGGAAAGTTACTTTGGGCCTTATTCAACCATTGTAAAGCAGAGGAGCAGCCAGTTCAGGTTTTAAGGGTTCTGTGTTCTACAGGTTTTCAGTGAATATAAGGGAATCTGATCTGATACCTAGTCTAGACTTTATGTATTTTTAAAGAATTACCTTCACATGGTAGAATTAATGTTTTTCTTTTCCGGACACCTTGTGTTCTTTGTTGATAAGTAAGATTGGGAATGTGTAGAAGTTGTGGGACAACACATTTCTATGTGAAGCTTCCTGTTGTTTTTCTGATAGAGAACCAGGGCACCTGTTCTCTGCTAAAGCTTACGGAAAGTGTCTGTGAGCAGCAGACAGAAAGTACTTCTGCCCTTAGCACCAGAAATAGATGCTCTTCCTCATTACCATAGCTCAAATGATCATCTTTTTTAATGAGATGGGCACATCCCTTGTGGTTTTCACAGATTTAATGATCAGATTACTTAATGCAGAGCTTGGGGAAAAATAGCCCTGATAAGATAGATGATGGAAATTTTACTGTAAGTTAAAATAGCATCAACAACTTTCTTTTCTTGTTCTGCAGTTTTTAAAAGCCTAATTCCTTTTTTTCCCTTACGTTCCCCCACCCCACCCCTTCATTTTCTTCTTCTTCTTTTCTTCTTGGTACTGGGGATTGAATCCAGGGGTGTTCTACTTCTGAAAGATACCCCCAGCCCTATTTTATTTTATTTATTTATTTTTTTTTTTGCGGTACCCAGGATTGAACACAGGGGCGTTTTACCTCCGTGCTACACCCCCGGCCCTATTTTTTATACTTTATTTTGAAACTGGGTCTCACGAAGTTGCGGAGGGCCTCACTAAGGAGAGAGAGAGAGAGAGAGAGAGAGAGCGAGCGAGCTGAGGCTGGCCGCGAACCCGGATCCTCCGGTCTCCGCCTCCCAAAGTACTGGGATTACAAGCGTGCGCCACCATGCCCGGCCTATTTTATTTTTTATTTTGAAACATGGTCTCACTAAATTGCTGAAGCTGGCCTTGAACTTCTGATCCTCCTGTCTCATCCTCCCAAATACTGGGATTATAGGTGTGCACCACCATGCCCAGCTTATTTTTCATTTTTTATTTTTGATGATTCTTAAAGAGATTCATCTGTCTTATTTTAACATGTTTTGGTAGATTTACGCTTATCTCACTGTATTTTAACTTCAAAAGATTGTAACTAGCGGAGAAAACAATTATTTGCAAGAAGAGTTGGATGTGTCAGAATTTAGGTATACTGAAAGCAGTCCTGACTTGATTTAGACAAGTCTATGAAGCATTCTATAGTATGTTTCATGCTATTTTGCTGATTTTAGCAAGTTTTGTCTGTGTATCTGAAAGTGAAGCAAAAGACTATAAAGAGAAGAAAACAATTAATTTAAGGGAAATAAAGTAATCTATATGAAGGTGACTTACAAAGTATTAAATAACATATTAAATATGTTACTGTTATTATATGGGTTAAAGTGAGACAAAAGACTCACAATGATACTCTAAAGAAAAAGAGAAAAAAATGAAAGAAAAGAAGTCATTGAGGAAGAAACAAAATGGGAAAATCATAATGGGGAATTTTGCCTTCCTTTTTTTTTTTAAATCTAGAAACACAGTAGTACTTGTACTTCCTATTTGAGCAGTTGAGGACATTTTATTTATTAGCCAAAAGCAATGTTCTATCAAGAATAATTTGGACAAAGAGTCATATATAGGGTAGTGACAGATAGGACCCACTAGGCCTATGACTTTCCCAGCTCTAAGTAGAGATCTGGGTGCCATGGGGCTATGCTCTGTTTCCACTTACGGTTTAATTCATGCTTGTCTATCTCTTTTGAGCCGTTTTTGGCTCTCATTCATACCTGTGTAAGGCGAATATAATTGGCCCATTTTACAGATGAGACACCAAACGCAAACTGACTTTCCCGTAGCCACTTATTTCGGCAGTGGCAGAGCTCTCCCTACTCCAGGTTTTGCCTTTGTTCCCACATTTCCACAGAGAGTTCACAATGGAGCAGCTAACACAACACAACAAGTCCTGTTGTGCTTCTGGAGACCCCACTTATTAAATTTCAGTGTAAATAAAAGTGGTCACGTATAGCTAACACCCCCACACACCCCCACGCCTGTTTTCGGCTTGGCAGTGTGTGTACTAAGAGACTTCAGATGAGCTCTGCTTTAGGAATACTATTCGAATTCTTTAAGAACTTAGGAAATAAAAAAGGCGTCTCGGCAGCCCAAGTATGTGCCGAGAGTCTGTGGACTATGCCCTTCAGACCTTATCTGCCGCTTGGTATTTTAAGTTCAGTTCTCTTGTGCTTCGTTATTTTATTTGGTTTCCAAAACCATAGCTGACCTGAAGGGAAAGGTTGGTCCTCCGACAGAGATGAGATGCAGCTCTTTAGGGCAGGGGAGAAGAGATAACCAAACTATGAAAGGCAGACAGAATAGCCCTCAAAACCAATGACTGCTTAGTGGAGGAGCCAGCAGCCTCGTGTGCCCAGAAGGTTCTGAGAACAGCTGTCTCCACTGGCCTTTAATGGGAAGGTTAAGCCTAGTTACGGGCAGTACACACAGAAAGCCAATCTTATACCCTGGTCTCTGTTCGCCATCTGTTCATCCACTCAGGTCCTACTTCTTTTTAAAGTTATTTCATCAGTGCTTTGCAATTACACATCGTAGTGAGGTTCAACGTGAAAAAACTCATGCACAAGGTCCTGCTTCTGCTTGGTCACACATCTTGGCTGTAGAACTGGATCTGCAACTTGGATTCACCTTTGGTTTTCAAAACTTTGTTCTGTGCCTTCCTTGGGGTTTGAACTTCTGCACTGTCTTCCTTTTGATTCTAAATGAGTGCCCTGCTGCTTTGGTAGGAACTCCCCACCCTCCCACACCCCACTCCATCCAGCCCTCTTTTTGGTTGGACAAACTCAGCTCCTGCCAAATAACTGCTGGACCAGCTCCTTTTCCTAGGAGTTTGTATTCTTATAGTCTAGCAGAGAAAAATAATTGATAGTTTTATTGATGATCCTCTGTTACCAAGGATTAATTATATTTTGCATTCTCCTTTTAGGAAAAAATAACCCCCTGTGGTTGAAATTAAATCTTTTTAATGCTTAAATAGGTTTTCTTTGCTTTTCAGGGTACTGGGGATTGAACCCAGGCCCTCACACAGGCTAGGCAAGTGCTCTACCACTGAGCTATATCCCAAGCCCTTTTTATCTTTTCATTTTGAGACAAAGTCTCCCTAGGTTACCCAGGCCAGCCTCAAACTTGAGATCCTCCTGCCTCAGCCTCCTGAGTAGCTGGGATTGCAAGTGTGGGCCACTGTGCCCAGCTTTCCTTGAGAGTTCTAAAAAACAGAAATTATACTGTATTGTAACAGCAGAATGATGCAGAATATAATTTAATGAGGCACAGAATATATTATTTTTGAAGAGCATAAAGAACCTTAGATAGCTGACACCACCTTTCATATAAAAAATGTTGCATTATGCAAAGCCATGTTTCCAAATTTTGTTTACAGATTAATCTTTTGGGTAAAGCACATAATACTTGAGCAGGGATATTACAATATCTTAAAATAGTTAAAGGAGGATAGTAGAACTACTGGCTGTTGACATGAAATGTTTATTTTGGAGAGAATTCTTGGCATTTTTTCTTACTCCACATCAGCGTAATAAGAATTTGCAGGAAAGAAGGGCAGCATTAATGTATTTGTTGAGAATTAATGACCTTGTAGAGCATTTGTGGGGGTAAATATATTATGGATAGTACCATAAATATAGTAATTAAAAAGTTGCACACTAAACATTTTGTGGTCTGGCAAATGCATTCTAGTTCTCTCCTGCGTGGCCTGCATTCAAGGGAGTAGTGTATTGTTTATTTTGGACTCTGCATTCTTTTTTTGGGGGGGATACCGGGGACTGAACCCAGGGGCATCTACCTCCAGGCTATACCTCCAGCCCTATTTTTTATTCTTTATTTTGAAACCGGGTCTCACTAAGTTGCGGAGGCCTCACTAGCTGAGACTGGCCGCTAACCCAGATCTTCTGGTCTCAGCCTCCCAAGTACTGGGATTACAAGTGTGCGCCACCACGCCCGGCTGGTCTCTGCATTCTTAAGAGTAGAAAGAGGAATGGCAACAAGGGCAACCTCAAAGGTTTGTTTCATTCTCAAGACAGTGCTGATCAGATGGGCATAATCAGATTTGATGTTTTCAGGATCAAGTTAACCTTTTTTTTTTTTTGGCTACTGGGGATTGAACCTAGGAGCATTCTAATGCTGAGCTAGACCCCCAACCCTACTTTGTTTTTTTATTTTGAAACAGGGTCTTGCCAAGTTGCTGAGGATCTCACTAAGTTGCTGAAACTGACCTCAAACCTGCAACCTTCCTGTCTCTGCCTTCCAAGTACTGGAATTAAAGGTGTCCGCCACCATGCCCAGCTCAAGTAACTTTTTAACAGTTCAGACAAATGTCACATAGTACATGCTTTGAAAAATGAAAAAGAAAAAGGAAGACAAAACAAAACAGAAAAACCCTTCTGTCCCTCACTTTTGGAAACTTTATCGTTAAAATTATTTCCAGAGTAATAGTACAGGGTGCTACTGTGTCTTTTATAAAAGGTATTCATAGGATCAGTGATACTGCAGAGCTTATGTGGTAAAAGAAGTGAAATAGTCAGTAATAGAAATATCTGTATTAGGACAAAAACATGGACCTGTAGCGAGGTGAGTTTTCGAGGCAGTGAGGCCCCATTAGCCCACTGCTGTTCATCTTGCTGCCCTGCAGGTTGCAGTCAGCCTGCTGTTGTGAGTGCGCATCTGGAAGGAGAGGCACCTTGCTGCTAGGGGAATGACTTCCTGTCCTTCACACAGAAGGACAACAAAGAAGGCACACGGATGCAAAGCCTACAATTCCCATTTCTTTGTGTGCTCTAAAGTGTTCACACCTACCCATTTCCCCAATTTAAGGGGCATCCTGTTTTTTGTAAAATTTCTGAAGCCTCCTGCTTAACCCAGTGTTTACTTATGAATTCATGGAGATTTTCCTCTGTGGAATAACAAGTGCAGCTGAATGTGATTTACAGCTTTGCTTTGAGTCAATTAGGGAAGGGAAGGAAGACGTAGGAAGAGTGCTTCTGTTGCCACCATATAATTGGCCTCCTTGCCTCTTAGTTGTGAGAACTCTTCCCTTCCGTGCTGATTTATTGATCTATTCCACGTTTACTGACTGCTTACTATAGCCGGTGCCCCAGGGATGCAAAGTTGAACAGCCCAGTTGGTAGACATCTGCGGCCTTTGGAACCATGTCTGACTGATAAACATGGTTCCAAAATGCTAGGGTTCTAAAAGGGTTCTAAAATGTTGTCAGGTTCCAGCGATGGCCTAAATCTCATTCTTGTACCAATAGCCAGACCGTGGGGCAGCGGAGGGTTTTTGAGATCACAGAGCTGCTTGGAAAACATGGAAGGGGTTCTTTGCAAGGAGTTTTCCATTGCACTAGGTTTCTTATTTTTATTTTTATTTTTTTGCGGTACTGGGGATGGAACCCAGGGGCATTCTACCTCCGAGCTACACCCCCAGCCCTATTTTATTTATTATTTATTTTGAAACTGGGTCTCGCTAAGTTGCCGAGGGCCTCACTAAGTAGCTGAGGCTGGCCTCGAACCCGGATCCTCTGGTCTCAGCCTCCCAAGTACTGGGATTACAAGCATGGGCCACCACACCCAGCTGCACTAGGTTTCTTTTTTTTTTTTTTTTTTTTTTTGCGGTACTGGGGATTGAACCCAGGGGCGTTCTACCTCCGTGCTACGCCCCCGGCCCTATTTTTTATACTTTATTTTGAAACCAGGTCTCACGAAGTTGCAGAGGGCCTCACTAAGTAGCTGAGGCTGGCCGCGAACCTGCATCCTCCGGTCTCCGCCTCCCAAGTACCAGGATTACAAGCGTGCGCCACCACGCCTGGCTTGCACTAGGTTTCTAATGAACTTTGCTGCTTTTGCTACATTGGAATACATTGTAAGAACAGAGTCACTCCACCCTATTTCAGGATTTGCGAAAACGAAAACGCTAGATGGGAAAGTATGGAGAAGCCCATGTGGGAAGGAATAGTCATGGGCTTAAGAGGTTCTACACTAGCTGGGCACAGTGGCCCAAGCCTGTAATCCCAATTCTTGGGAGGCTGAGCAATTTATTGAGACCCTCAGCAACTTAAGGAGACACTGTTTCAAAATAAAAACTAAAAAGGGCTGGAGGTGTAGGTTGGAGGTGAATGCCCTGGGGTTCAATCCCCAGTGCCAAGAAAAAGAAAAAAAAAAAAAGAAAAGAGGCTCTCACTACAAAGTCTCAGGGGCAGGTGCCGCTGCCAGCTCCACTCCCTCCACGCCCTGCCTCTGCTTGCCCCTGTGGCCTCTGCTTCTTGCTCATTAGCTTAAGCATGTGAGGAGGGATCTTTGAATTGGCGCATCTCAGGAAGCCTTGTAGGATGGTGGGTAAAAGGTTTGCTTAGTGGAACTATACACAGACCTTTGAAAAGGTTGGCACCCAAAACCCAAGATCATTTTAGGAAGAGTCTTCCTCTAAATCTTTTGTTATTCCTTGACACTTTTAGGTTCTGCTATGGGCAATCTCACCCCACAAACACGCCTTCCCCCTCATGTGTACTGGCACGTGCTTGTTTACCTTAAAGCAGGATTGGACTGCGTGGGTTTGGGGGGAGAGCAGCATGCCAGAGACCAGGAAAGTCAAGCCTGTGCTCTCGAGATTATTTATTTGTTGCCTCATTCTTAGCAAAGAGCCTTCCCAGCTATTTTCAAGAATGTTGATGTCACTTGGTGTATTGCATCCAACCTCCCAATGCCGTTATTTGTGAAATTACTACACCCAGATTTATCTTCAAGCCCCTGCTAATATCAGAGGATTGTTGGTTCTCCTTGTTTTTCAAGGTTGGCACCTTCATCTCGACTCTTGACCCTTTTCTCTACCTTTTTGAGAGCTGATGCATCCTTACCTCCTCCCCTGCGACGCGTGGCCTTTCACAACAGATTCCTTCAGCGCACAGGTGTGGCCTTCTCTTGGCACCTGGGCTCTTCAAAGCCATCTGTCCTCCGTGCCCTCCTCTTCTGCTTGATTCTATGATCTCTGCCTCCTCCACTTCAGAGACCGCCCTCGATTGAGGTGGCCAGTGACCTCTTAAATGTCAAATCCAAAGGCATATTTTCACCTTTGGTGTGTTTTTTCTCTTTCTCTTTATCATCTCTTTGTGCCGCATGGTACCTCTCTGCCATTCTCCCTTGGTTTTCTTCCAAGGCGCTCTTCCTCTGCCTGTTCTGTCACTTGCTGTGCACCCCAGGATTTTAGCATCAATCCTGTCGTCTCCTCTCACTCTGCCACGTTCCTTCAGTGATGTCCCACAGGGACATGGTCTCTGCCACTTTCTGTGTAATAATCCCGTAAGTGCCTTTTTGTTTTGCTCAGCTCCTTCCCCAGGCTTTGCACTCAAGGACATCTGGGTAGCTGGGTGTGGTAGCTACTGAGACAGGAGGATTGTAGATTCAAGGACAGCCTCAGCAACGTAGCCAGACTCTCAGTAACCTAGTGAGAGCCTGTCTCAAAACCAAAAATAAAAAAAAGGGCTGGCGTGTAGCTCTGAGGTAGAAGGCCCCTGGGTTCAATCCCCAGTACCACAAAAAAATTTAAAAAAAAAATAAAAAAAGAGCCGGGTATGGTGCCACATGCCTATAATCCCAGTATTGGGGGAGGTTGAGACAGGAAAATCATAGGTTCAAGACCAGCTTCATCAACTTAGCGAGACTCTCAGGACCTATTGAGACCCTGTTTCAAAAACAAAAATAAAAAAAGGGCTGGAGTTGTAGCTTGGAGGTAGAATGCCTTTGGGTTCAATCCCCAGTACCACACACACACACAAACCCCCAAAACCTAACTAACTAACTAAATAAATAAAATTAAAAAAAAAAAGGACCTCTGGGTATCTCCACTGGAACCTTCCCCACCTCAGTTTCTAAGTGCCTTGCACTAACTCTTCTGTCTTCTTATTCCTTCTCCTGTGTCCTCGACCCCTGCTGTCACTATCCCACGTGTAGTCTACCAAGCTATTCTATGTTTAGCTTCTGGATGTTTCCAGTACTAAGTCTTCTCTCCCCTCCCTCACTGTCTTCCATTGCCCTAATCTCCACCCTGCCTCCCCCATTTAGATGGTTTTAACCACCCAACTGGCCTGATTGCCCCAACCTGCCTCCACTCTGCCCCCTTCAGATCCATCCAGGGCGAGACCTGCATGTGAAGCACAGATCTGACCCATTCATGGCTGGCTGCAACCAGGACGGAGTCGGAACTCTCCAGAGCTGTGCACCGTGCGCTCCGGCCTTCGGCTGCAGGCTGGGGCCAGGAACACTGAACTACTATGCAGCTTCCATCATCTCATCTCCCAGCCCAGCTTGGCCAGCTCCAGCCCCGCCTTGGGACACCCAGGAACCCCTTTCCCTGGAAGCCTGCTGACCTCTCCATCTCTGGGCTAGATGCCCTGGCTTTGCAGGGATCATTCCACTCATGCCACTGTCCTACAGGGCCGAGTTTACGTGTGTCCCTCGGCCCTGGTGACTTCACTTTCCTTAGAGAGGGTGACAGGTCTGACTCCTCTTCATAGCCCAGGTACTTAGCACACAGCTTGACATATAATAAGTCTTCAACAAATGTTTTATAAATGAAAAATTACTAATGACAATAAAGCAGTTTGATGCGTGCAAAAAATGGGCAAAAGTAATCTATGCGTCGGTGATATCTTTAGAAAAGCAGGAAGGGGCCTCCTGCCATACAGACACTGTTCCTGTGTGAACTGGTGTGTTCAAATTAGGGGAATTCATTGAACTGGCCACTTGGGCTGTGTGCACCATTTATATTTATGTTATACTTCTTTGAAGGTTTTTTTAAAAATAAATTTGACATGTAGCCTCTCTGATACAGAATATTCCCTCCCTCCCTCCCTCCTTCCTTCCTTTCTTTCTTTCTCTTTCTTTCTGTGGTGCTGGGGATTGAACCCAGGGGCATTCTACCTCTGAGCTACACCCCCAGCCCTATTTTATTCTTTATTTTGAAACAGGGTTTCAGTAAGTTGTGGAGGGCCTCACTAAGTAGCTGAGGCTGGCTGCGAACCTGTGATCCTCCCGTCTCAGCCTCCCAAGTCCTGGGATTACAAGTGTGCACCACCACGCTCGCTCGGCTCTTTCTTTCTTTTAATGCTTTTAGAGTGTTTGTAGGATATTAGTTCAGTTGTCACAACAAAGAGCCACACTAGTGCTGTCTCTTGATACTAAGGGAGAATGAGATGCAGACGCATCAGTGGAGACAGTGGGATCCCCCAGGCTGCTGGTGAGGGCCAGCCGGAGCCAGGGACTGCAGTGACCTGCGCCTTTGTCATCCTTACTCCAGGGGCCAACCACGTGCTAATCACCAGCAAGTTCAGTGCCTGCCTGACATGACAGGAGGCTTCATCTCGCATATGACTATGAATAATTCATCAACATGGTTATCTGGAAATTTGTGGTCATCATTAGCATTTTAATGAAAAATTGCAACCTTTATCTTAAGCCTCTGTTTTGTTTCTCTTTTTTTTTTTTTTGTCTCCCCCACCACAGCTAAGCATCTCACTATTTCCTGAGAACTTGGGAGCTGCAGAGGCCCCTACTAATGTGCTGACTGTCGCTATGGGCAGAAGGTACCTGGAGGCCCACTGTCGTCCAGACAGCTTGTGTATGTATGGGATCCTGTGCCGATTTGTGCATTTCTCTTCCCCTTCCCCCTCCCCTTTCCATTTCCTTCCCCTTCCCTTTACTTCCCTTCCTTCTCCCCTCCTCTTCCCTCCTCTTCCCTCCCCTTCCCTCCCCTTCCCTCCCCTCCTTTCTCTTCTCTTCTCAATTTTCATTGCATAATATCACAAGGTACTGAACTGGTGAGGGTTTATAAAAATCAAATGCGAGTCTTTAGAAATGCAGGAAAATGGATTGCTCTAGGGTAAGTTTTTAATATCAAATAGTGAGAAATGTTATCTAAATTAGGATTTTTATGATCAAGTGGTTCCAAAAGACCAGAAGATCAGACACCTCCCTCTTTTCTGTTTCAGTGCATCTACTCACATACAGGCTTTGAAAAAGAACCCTTTTCCTTTTTTATCACAGTATGTATAACATTTGAAACAATGATAATGTCACAAATTAGAAACATTTCCCAGTGATTGTTTTAATTCCCTTGAAATTAAAAAAAAAATCCTGGTCCAGAGGAGAAGCCCTCTGGCGCGTGTCTGTTTCATACCCACTGGAGGGAGACGCCCTGGGCAGTGATTTCTCAGCATCCTTTAATGGAGCATCCCTCGTGGTGACTTTCAGTGTCTCAGGACATGCAAGTCTTCCCAGCAGTCCCTTGGGAACTGCTGTGATTGCATTCTCCTGTTTGTCTTTACCCCTGGTTAACTAAGCAAAAGTGATTGCTTCCCATTTAGTAATCTGCCATTATTCACGTAAAGGGCAGTTTGTCTCAGATTTACTTTCTGGTTCCCTTTAGTCTTTCAGCTTTGGGCTAGCTGCTTAGAAATTCATTTATTTTTCTTGGTTCCCTTTGGACCCTCTGAAATGTTTGCTTCAAATGAGGAGTACGTCAGGGTGATTCCCCACAGGGCTTGTGCTCCTTATCCTTTCTGTTGTTATATTTATTCATATTTACCTTTAAGCTGCATTTCTTTATCCAGCTCTGTTTTTTTTAAATAAAAAAGTTAGAAGCCCTCTCCCAATTTTTGATACAATGAACCAGATGGTTAAAAGCAGTGGCATTCCCCCCTCCCATTTATTTATTGGTGCGTTGTAGTCATTGGTGCGTTGTAATTATATATCATAGTGAGGCTCAAAGTCAAGCAAACAAACATGCACACAGGTCTTGGTGTGTTTCCCTTCAGGTTCCACCCACTACACATCTCTACCTCTGTGTAATAGTGAGATCGGTGATGCCTTCATACGTGGGCATAGCATAATTTGAACTGTTTCGCTCATCAGTTCTTCCTGTTCCCTTCTTTACCTCCCTGCCTCTATCCCCTTCCACGATTCTGCTGGTCTTTCTTCTCAACTATCTAAATCCTGTTGTTTCCTGTTTTCTCTCTAGCATCCACATATGAGAGAAAACACTCAAACCTTGACTTCCTGAGACTGACTAATCTCTCTTAGCATAATAGTCTCTAGTTCCATCCATTTTCCTGCAAATGACATGTTTTGTCCTTTTTATATGACTGAGTAAGCTTCCATTGTGTGTATAGATACCACATTTTCATCATCCATTCGTCTGTTGACAGGTACCTAGGTTGGTCCCATAATTTTGCTATTGTGAATTGTGCTGTTGTAAACATGGATATACATGCATCACTGTAGTATTCTGGAACTTTCATAGCAATTATTAAACTGAATTCTGCTGACAACAAAATAGGGATTCTGACCAGCTGCCAGCATTAAGGCCAGCAGGGTTGAGGTAAACAGCTTTTCCACATATACTTTAGTATCTCCCAAGGCATTACTGTTTTACTCTAAAATTAGCCATTTTCTTATTGAGCATATCAGCATAAGGTTTTCAGCTTTATACTATAGAAGTTGACAAACTGGCCAGTGGGCCAATTCAGCCGGTGCCTGCTTTTGTAGGCGCTGAGGGTGGATTTTATATTTAAGTGGTAACATTTTAAATGGTTATGTAAGATCCTACATAATCTCTATTTTGTCTGTTGACCCTTAAAGCCTAAAATATCTGTGATCCTTTTGGAAAAAAAATTTGCCTACCCTACTGTTGAAGAAAGCTGGAAGGCATTTTTTGGGATTGTGAATTATTAGTATTTGTTGGATAAAATGCTAATTTCACATGGTTGATTCTAATATATTTTGAAGCAGTTCTTCTTGCAAAATGGTTAGAATACTAACATTTGGGCTCTTGGAATAGAAGAAGTAAATTTATCTGGGGAAATTCACGTATGTGGACGTGCTCATGCTGTGTTGGGGGCTGACACTTCACCTGTCAGCCAGTCGCCCTGGCAGAGCTTTCTGAAGGGCTCCAAGGTGAGCTGTGCTGTCCAGGAGTTGCAAGGGAGCTCATCTTTACCACCTGACTTATTTCTTACTGAGAGCTCTCTGGGAGAGAACTGTCCTTATCTTGCTCTTACTGGGTCCAGCAACATGCCATCTGTCCTCAGAATGGCGATGGTTTCAATCGCTGCCCAGGGGCCTCTGCTGAGCTGTCACCCGCATCTCTTTTTGGGTGGGAAGGAGAGGGAGTGGCTGCCTTCTCCAGAGGGCATGTGTAGGAATAACAGGTTGCTTGGGATGTCCTTCCCTCTGGCTAGAAGGTGGTCCTCACCCTTGGGTTTCTGCTCTTTCAGGATTGTTGATCCTTCCTCCCACACATTACCGCCATCATTTATTTTGTGTGGTTTGTTTTCTTTTCTTTCCCTCCCTCCTTTGTACCTCAGTGCTCCTGATTATTCACTGAGATTTGCTTGTGGAAACCTGCAGCTGGTGCCCTGCAGGGACCACTCTTAGCTGGAGGAGACTGGACCCTCAGCCACTCTGCTTGCTCTCACGTGAGACGAGAAACCTAAGACGACTCTGGGAAACCTAAGACGAATCTGGGCGTCGGCACCAGGCCTGTTTCTCAACAGTGTCATGCTGTACTCTGGAGAAGGGAAACTATTTCGGAGGAAAAAAATCTCTGGAGTTTATAACTTTATCATGGGTATGGTCAGAACCATTAGTCAAGGGTTGGCAGTACACACGGCCACACTCTGGGTTGATTTTGAGGCTCATGTGTCAAAGTGGAGTTTTAGTTTTCTTTCTGCTTTGGGACCATTATTCTGCCCTTCAGTGCTATCTTCTTGCGAGACAGGATGCCGTTCTTTGATGGAATGTGAAATGGCATCTGTTGAACACCAAAAAAGAAGTAAATAGCTAGAGCTGGCCTTTCCAGATTCTTCGGACAGATATTTGTGCTTGCGTTAAGACTGGATTTTTAAAGTATTCCAGGGATTGCTAATAACATTGCATCCTGGTTTCTTACTGTTTCTACTTATCCATTTCTTGGCATGACTTCCGCCATGCTAACCTCGGCCATAAGGCTCAGATGTTTGCAGTAGCCTCCAGACCTCTAGCCTGCAGTGTCTCTGCCTAAGATTTGATCCTGCACAGTGACCAGATGAATCCAACTCAGAACCATCTCTGATCGTGCCACTCCCCTGCTGAAAATATTTAGGATGTCCTGGCGAGTGCAGAAGGTCACTCTGCATATGAGTCCCCAACTCATTTTCTTTTCGCTCTTTATTATTAATACCTACTGTGCATGATTGACAGCTGTTGTTTGTATTCCTACTCTGGGGTAGATACCTCCTGCAGCCCACATCAGCTGCTCCGGCCACATACCCCCTTGGCCTCGGGGTCTCTCCCTGTGCTGTTGCTCACACTGTCCCCTTCTAGAATGTAGAGGCCACTTTTGATAACCTGCTAAAACCCTGCTCTTGCATTAGAGCACAGCAAAGTTGCCCTCTTTCTGAGGGAGCTTCTCAGTTTCCCAGCTGGAAGCACGGGCTCCTGCAGCTCAACTGTAAGACATTCAATTCCTCCTGCCGTTCATGTCCCAAATTACTCCTTACGTTTTAACATGTGCGTGTACTTGGAACTTCCACACTGAAGTCTTCTTCATCGCCCTCCTCTTCTTGGTGAAGACAGGGTCTTATCTATGGTAGATGCTCAAATATTTGTGTAGTCCCCTTGAGCTTAGGGTGGGGCGGGGTAATAACTGTCCTCAGGAGGCCCCTGCGAAGCCTTCTGCAGAGTGCTTGCAGAGTCTGTGTGGATGGAGGCCAGGGGTGTCATTCAGCCCCCAGCCCCTGTGCTGCACCGCGGGCTGCTCCCCTTCCCTCCCCTGCCCCAGCTCCCTCTGTCCTTCCTTCCCTCTTGCTCAGAGGGTGGGGATTTCCTATCTTTTTACCCATCAGAAATTGCTGATCAAAAACGTTTGAACGGTAGCAGGCATACACGAGTATTTCTTTTGGCTTCTTCGTTTCACTGATGAAAGGCGGTAGTTTTATTTGAAGTACCACCCAGGCCACACACTGTGCCCTTTATTTCACTGGACATATTTTACTTTAAATATGGGATAACATGCCGGGCATGGTGGTGCACGCTTGTAATCCCAGTACTTTGGGAGGCGGAGACCGGAGGATCCTGGTTCGCGACCAGCCTCAGCTTGCGCGCTCTCTCTCTCTCTCTCTCTCTCTCCCTGTCTCTCTCTTGCTGTCTCTACTTAGTGAGGCCCTCCGCAACTTTGTGAGACCCGGTCTCAAAATAAAGTATAAAAAATAGGGCCGGGGGCGTAGCGCGGAGGTAGAACGCCCCTGCGTTCAATCCCCAGTACTGCAAAAATAAATAAATAAATAAATAAATATGGGATAACATTAAACTAGACAACATTTTGAAAAATTCCTCTTGTTATTCCCATTTCTCAGATGACGAAACTGAGGCTTGAAAAAGCAAAGTGACTTGTTAGAGCAGAGTTACAGTTTGACGCTAGGTTTTTCTGCCAGGCCCCAGTCTGTCTTCCTTTCCTCCCACCAGGCTCTCTCCTGACAGGGAGCTCACTTACTTAGGTGACATCCACTCCACCCGTTTCCTCCTCTTCCTCCTCCTCCTCCTCCTCTTCCTCTTCCTCATGCTCCTCCTCCTTCTTTTTAACTAGGGATTGAACCCAGAGCCATTCTATCTCTCAGCTACACCTCCAGCCCTATTTTATTTTTATTTTGAAATAGGGTCTCAATAGGTTGAGAGTCTCACTACTTGCTGAGGCTGTCCTCTAACCTGTGATCCTCCTATCTCAGCCTCCCAAGTACTAGGATTACAGGCGTGCGCCACCACGTCCGGCTTCACTCAACCTGTTTTCTACAATGGGGCTTTTGGCAATATATAGGCAGCTAGTAACCACAAGCGACCTAAAGGGCCTAGGAGAACACTTCATATAGGAAGAGTCGGGATAATAAGCATTGAAATGGTAATGACACCTTACAAACATAAGTGATACATACTTCATATAGAAAATTAAAATAAAAGAAGGAATAAGTTCTCACAACCCTACACACCAAGAAATAACTGCTTTTTAATACTTAGTTGAATCCCTCTCTGCTCTTCAAATATCTTCTCTTAATATGTGTATTTATTCTCTCCTTATTAACAGTGACGGGATAAACATTCACGATGCTTACTCTGCGAAGGGTCAGAAATAATCTTGGTTCTTTCTGTTTCTTTTGTGGTGCTGCAGATCCGACCCAGAGCTTTGCTCATGCTAAGTACATACTCTGCCACTGAGCCTCACCCCAGCCCATAAATGTCTTTCTAAGCAGTGCACTTACTTTCTTAGTGACTCAGAGCAGCGTGGGCTGTGGAGGAATGATGGATGGGACATTCCAGAGGGAGCCCATGTTCCTGGGTGGAAGGAGGAACTTTTCTCCTGGTTAAAAACAGGGGGTTAGGATAGTAAGTTGTTCACCCTCCATGTATGGCCTCAACTCTGTTTGAAAGCCATGGCCTAGAGACACTGTAATACTGGGGGGTGAGCTTGGGCAGAACTGGGGGTCTCGGGCAGGTGGGGTCTTTTGTACTTAGCTGGGGTTTAAGGAAACATTGGGGTTTTGAGTTAAAACCAGGAGCCTGAGAGCTATTTAAGATCATTAGCAGCTAAGTGAGTCTCATGCCCAGAACAGCTCAGATATGACGTGATCCCCAAGAGGGGGCCCTCGGCGCTGGTTTGCCCGGTGCAGAAGCAGCTTTGCAGGATTGTCCAGGCGCAGTGGTCACACCCCAGGGGTTGCTCGGTTCCATGAGTGAAGAGTAGATGTGAAAGTTGGGAAAGGTTAAAGGCAATGAAATTTGTAAAATAATGCCAAAAATTTATTTATTTTAGAAAATGTATATAGCAGCCAGATGCATGCCTGTAATCCCAGTACTTGGGAGGCTGAAACCAGAGGATTACAAATCTGAGGTCAGCCTCAGCAATTTAGCAAGACTCTCGGCAACTTAGTGAGACCCTGTTTCAAAATAAAATATGGTTGGAGGTATAGCTCAGAGATAGAATGCCCCTGAGTTCAGTTCTCAGTAATACACACACACACACACACACACACACACACACACACACACACACAAAGAAAATGTAAACCATCCATAATATATTGCATATATCTTTATAGTCTCTATGTGAGTGTGTGTGTGTGTGTGTGTGTGTGTGTGTGTGTGTGTGTATACATGCAGCTGCACTTTTATATTAAGCATCATTATGATCATATGGTGTATCTGATTTTATAAGTCAGTTTCTGGACACTTAATTCATTATGGATTTGTCTGATCTGTCTGATATTATTAAATCTCCCTTCAGTACCTTCGGTATGTGCTTTTTTTTTGTAGTACTGGGGTTTGAACGCAGGGGTATTCTACACATGAGCTACATCCCCAGACCTTCTTATTTTTTATTTTGAGACAGGGTCTCACTAAGTTGCTGAGCATCTCACTATGTTGCTTAGGCTGTCCTCGAACCTGCAATCCTCTTGTCTCAGTCTCCCAAGTACTGGGATTACAGGTGTGCGCCACCACGCCTGGCCAGTAGGTTCTTTTGTGCTTCATTATCTTGCATGGATACACCAGTAATTAACAATCACCTATTGTTTAACTTTTAAGGAATTTCCAGTCGTTTGCTGTCCTTTTAAATTAATCACTGCCCAGAACTCTTCTTTACCTTAAAAAATTATTTAGAAGTAGAACAGCTGCATTCTCTTTGTGTGAGCAGTGCCCGTTTCTTTCCATTCTGGAAACAGAGAAAAAAACACGACAAAAACAAAGCCACTTTCTAGTATGGTAGGCGAAACATTCATTATTTGCATAGTGTGCATTTCCTTTTCCCTAAAATTGAGGTTTAACATCTTTTTATGTGTTCACTGGCTCAGAATCATTAAGTATGTGTGAGCCAATGTGAAAAGTGTCAATTTGACTGTTATTGATGGTGTGACTTGTTTTTATTATGTCTGGTTTATATTGGTTTTAATATAGAAGTCTGATTCATCAAGGAGACAAGTAGCCAGGTTTTTCATGTAACAACAGCGCGGGGAGGTTAATTAAAATATGGGACTGAGCCTCAGGCCTAGAACTCTGGGTTCACGGGCAGGCAGCTGGTGGTTGGAGGGAATTCCTGGACCGGGAGATGGGAGGCCTGGGTTCCAGCTCTGTCCTGCTATCCCTGGGCTCAGGGTTGTGGACAGGTCATTCTCTCTGAGTGAGCCTCTCTTCTGCCATCTCTGAACTGAGGAGCTGGACTGGCTGATAGTTAAGAGAACTCTTGTTCAAAATTCTGTTCTATTTGCTTTTCAGTGAGAGAGCTGCGCATGAAGCTTGGCTCTAGGGAGAAGCCAGGCAAAGGCAGCAAATGTATTCAAGACGTAGAACTCAGAATTAATGGATAGTGCCGTAATGTTTAACCTTGGGATTCTAACAGCTTAAAGTATCTGCAAATAGGCCAAGACAAAGAGCGTTTAAATTAGTGATCACAGCCAAGTAGGTATAGGTAATTTGCTTCAGTATATAACAGCAGTGATCAAAATAAAAAGTGCTTTTACACGATAATGTTTCAGTTTATCCCGTTTGCTAGACAGGTGTGTGCCACTCATTTCCTGGTGTAATTTTGTAAATGTGTCTGCTAGCAAAAGTTCTGAATAGTCATTATAAATGGATTTAAGTACAGGACCTGGCCCATAATAAGTGCTCAATAAATAAGTACCAAGTGAATGTGCAAATAAGTACTTGCTTGGATACTAACTCGGCACTGAACAAGACAGAGTTTCTTTACATATTACATATTTTCCGAGCTCCTTCTCACCACACATGGTCCTACAGCTCTTCTTGTGCCCAGAGTAACTTCTTTGTGAACATCACAGCCCCGATGGTTTGTACCTATCTGATGTCATCATCTCCCTCACCCTTATCTCCTTAGATCCACAAACTGGGAAGTAGTTCCAATGCCCTGGTATGTTTTGCTGCCAATTTCCTTTATTTCTGTCAAGGCCAAATTGCAAAATCTTCCTTTTCTACTTATCTCCTGTTTAAGTTTCCCATGACTGTTGTTGCAAAATACTGCAGGTTGAGTGACTTAAAACAATTTATTTTCTTACAATTTTGGGCACCAGAAGCTCCTGAGTCCTACTGGGTTAAGGCAAGACATCAGCAGGGCTGGTTCCTTCTGGAGGACCTTTGTGTGTGTGTGCAGGGGGAGGGGGGCTTTTTTTTTTCTTCCAACTTCTGCTGGCTGCCAGTATTCCTTGGCTTGGGGCTGGGCCCTGTTCTCTATGTTCAAAAGGAAAACTGAGCCAGGCATTGTGGCACACACCTGTAATCCCAGTACTTGGGAGGCTGAGGCAGGAGGATCTTAGGGTTAAGGCCAGCCTCAGCAACTTAGGGTGAGACCCTGTTTCAAAATGAAAAGGGCTGGGGGTGTAGCTCAGAGGTAGAATGCCCCTGCGTTCAATCCCTAGTACCAAACCACAATAACGACAAAGATGGGCTCACAGGGCCTTTTCCTCCTATGTAGTCAAGTCTCCCTCTGCCTCCCTGTTAGGAAGAAAATTGTGATTACAGTTGGTGTCCACCCAGATGAACCAGAATAGCTCCCTTCTCAAGACTTGATCACGTCTGCAGAGTCGATTTTGACCATGTAAGGCAGCATTGACAGATTTCGGGGATTTGGATGTAGATATCCTTGAGTGGAAGGAGGCATTTTGGGCCTGAATTAGCCTGTTACACTTCTCTTCTCTCTTCCCAACCTGAACCTTTTCTTTTCTGTTTACTATTTGCTATTATAGGAACTTACACCTTCGTTACTGTTACTGCATTTACCTAGAGAAATCTTAGTCCCCCCACAAATGAACTAACAACCCATGTCTGAATTGCAGTGGCAGGGACTGAGTCAATGGGCAGGACTTCTCATTACCTGATAGAACTAAGAGGTGAGGAAGAGGTGAAGGAGTGTGAGGAGCCTGCAAGCCAATGGTGTGTTGACAGATCTCCATCTCCTTCATCACAGACTCTGTTAGCTAAGTCATTACAGTCTCTGACCAAGCTCTCTGCCAATTCATGAATTTGCTCTTCGACTGTTTATAGTCTCTTATTGAGATTGCCCCCACCAGATGAGATATAATTCACATTCTCTAAAATTCATGTTTTTCTTTTTTTGTGGCATTGGGGATTGAACCCAGGGGCATTCTACCTCCGAGCTACACTCCCAGCCCTATTTTTTATTCTTTATTTTGAAGCAGGGTCTCACTAAGTTGCAGAGGGCCTCACTAAGTAGCTGAAGCTGGCAGTGAACTCAGATCCTCCTGTCTCAGCCTCCCAAGTACTGAGATGACAAGCGTGTGCCACCACACCCAGCTTAAAATCCACTCTTTTAAAATATAAAATTCAGTGGTGTTTCATATACTCACCAAGTTGTATACGTATCTAATCCCAGGACATTTTCATTACTCCAAAAGAAATCTTATACCCGTCCTTAGCTGTCACCCCTTCTCTCTGAGCAACCACAAATCTTCATCGCTGTGGATTTGCCCATTCTGATCATTTCATATGGAGAATCATACGGTATATGACCTTCTGTCACTTAGCCTAATGTTTTCAAGGTTCATCTGTATTGTACATTATCGGCACCTCATTCTTTTTTATTGCCAAATAACATTCCATATTATAGATAATGCCATATTTGGTTTATCCTTTCATCAGTTTGTGGACATTTGGCTTTTTTCCAGTTTGCCATTATGAATAATGGAGCTATGAACATTCCTATACAAGTTTTATTTTGTAGGTAAATGTTTTCATTTCTCTTGGGTTTCACCTAGGAATGTAATTGCTAGGTCACAAAAATTTTATGTTTTAGTTTTTAAGGAACTGTTAAAGTGTTTCACAGAGTAATTGGTCTCCTTTACAGTCAGGGTTGCAGTTTCTCACATCCTTGCCCAGCCTCTCATGGTGTATGTTTATGGTGATAGCCACCCTAATAGGTGTGAAGTGGTGTCTCATCATAGGTTTTATTTGCGTTTCCTCAATGACTAATGATGTGGGGCATCTTTTCAAATGCTCATTGACTATTTATCATCATTGGAGAAATGTCTATTCAAATCTTTGCTTCATTGTAAAATTGGGTTATTTGTCTTTTATTGTTGGATTGTAAGAATGCTTTTTATATGCTGTAGATTAGAATCCTATCAGACATATAATTTGCAAAAATTTTCTTCCAGTCTGTGGATTCTTTTTACTTTCTTGATTATGTCTTCACAAGCACATGAGTTTTTAATTTTATCTGTTGTTTTCCTTTGATTGTTTTTGCTTTTGATATTATATAAAAAAGGATTGCATTATCCAAAGCACTGGAAATTTATCCCTATGGGTTTTTTTCCTTAGATTTTTTTTAGCTCTTACATTTAGGTATTTGATTCATTTGAGTTAATTTTTGTATATAATCTGAGGTTCTGTTCAATTTTACTATTTTATGTGTGTATAACTAGTTGTCCCAGCACTGTTTATTGAAAAGGCTATTTTTTCCCTTTTAGGATCAGCTTGTCAGTTTCTGCAAAGAAGACAGATGCATTGTGATAGGGATACTGTTTTTTTTTCTAGATCATTTGGAGAAGTATTGCTATCTTAATATTAAGTCTTCTAATCATAAGCACACATATCTTCCCATTTAGGTCTTCTTTAATTTCTCTCAATGGTACTTTATAATTTTCGGTATATAAGTCTTGGACTCTGTCAGTAAATTTCTTCCTAAATATTTTAATTTTTTTGATGCTGTTGTAAATGATGGAATTGTTTTCTTAATTATTTTCTTTGCAGATTGTTCATTACAGTGTATGGAAATAGAGTTTATTTTTGTATATTAATCTGGTATGTCCACTAAGTTTTTTCATTTCAGTGAAATATATATTTTTATCTTTTCTTCTTTCCTTTCTTTCTTCACTTTCAGAATTTTTAGTGTATTTCTTTTCAAATTCAGCTTCCATCTTTCTGTTCTCTTGCATTTTTGCCTTTTTCAGTTATTTAGGTATATTTTCAAGTGCTCTTTGGACAGTCGTACTATGCCTAGCTCGCGTTTGCCACTTACGTTGTCTGGTGTGGTGGACTGACTTCTTGTTTGATGTTGAACTTTGATTCTGAGGGCCTCTTTGGTGGGGTTATTGGGCATGGGAACCCCATGCGAGTGGGACTCTGCAAACCTAGGGCACTTTCTCACTTGCGTTAGTGGCACGTGGGTGTCATTGCTTGTGGACCAGTGTTTGTACTACCTTGTGGCCTGGGCAACTGATCCTTCCTTGGTTGTTTTGTTTACTGTGGGAGCAGTCTTGAGAGTCTGATTTCTTGCTGGTCGGGTATGCCCCTTTCCTCTCTGTCACTCATCAGAATCTTGACCCCTAGACATCAAGACTGTATCATGATCTAATAGTCTTCTAAGCCTTCAGACTTTCAATATTTGCTCATCTGGCTTTGAGTCCCACCCTCAGTTCCAGCCTGGGGATTTCTTTCTCATGATTTTGGAATTTTTCTTTGCATTTAAACAGTTGTTAGTTATCTTCTGTTCAGTTTGTTCGTGTCTTTGAAAGAGGCAGGGTCCTTCTGTGTCATCTTGGTTCAGCAAATTGACTGGAAACTTTGTCACCACAGTCTGATGAAAGAATTTTAAGACCTTTGAGGTAGCAGATTACAATCCCTGGTTTTCACACAACCTTAAACATAGTAAGTGGTAAGTAAATATTAATTCAGCGAATGGGTGTTGCTCAGCTCCTTCTGCTGAGCTGTGCTCTATCTGAGTAACCGCCCTTTGGCAGTGTGCTGAAATGCGGGCTCATCCACGGCCACCTCTGTGCTAAGAACCCACCTTTTGTCCGTGTCTCAGAATAAGTGTGCTAGGTTCTAGATTGTTACCTGGCATGTGAATCCCAAGCTATCTGAGATCTGGTTACTACCATTATTTTGAGGTCCTCATTAATATAGTACCTTGTATTCATATGTGTAGGAGATATGTTTATGTCTTTTTTTTGGTACTAGGGATTGAATCCAGGGGCATTCTACCTCTGAGCTACACCCCCAGACCTATTTTATTTTTTTATTTTTATTTATTTATTTATTTATTTATTTATTTTTGTGGTACCGGGGATTGAACCCAGGGGCATTCTACTTCCGCACTACACCCCCGGCCCTATTATTTATACTTTATTTTGCAAGCGGGTCTCACAAAGTTGCAGAGGGCTTCACTAAGTAGAGAGAGAGAGAGAGAGAGAGAAAGAGAGAGAGAGCTGAGGCTGGCCGCAAACCCGGATCCTCCGGTCTCCGCCTCCCAAAGTACTGGGATTACAAGCGTGCGCCACCACGCCCGGCTCTTGTTTTTTTGGCGGTACCGGGGATTGAACGCAGGGGCGTTCTACCTCCGCGCTACACCCCCAGCCCT
>PVJS01012148.1:0-16835 GCA_004027185.1 Glis glis | reverse complement strand
TTTTTTATGCTTTATTTTTGAAACCGGATCTCATGAAGTTGCAGAGGGCCTCACTAGGTAGAGAGAGAGAGAGAGAGAGAGAGAGAGAGAGAGATCACGTGTGCGTGCATGCGCGCTAAGGCTGGCCGCGAACCCGGATCCTCCGGTCTCCGCCTCCCAAAGTACTGGGATTGCGAGTGTGCGCCACCACACCCGGCCGGCTCATTTTTTTATTTTGAAACATGGTCTCACTAAGTTGCTGAGCCTGGCCTTGAACCTATGATTCTCCTGTCTCAGCTTCCCAAGTACTGAGATTACAGGCATGCGCCACCACACCTGGCCATGGTTGTATTTTAATATTAACACTAAGAAAGAAAGGCTATTTGTACATGTTTATCTTTGAAGAGAGGTTACTTTTTGACATTCCACATTAGAATCCCTTCTTTGTAACTTTGCTTTTTATCTTTATTTTTTTTTCCTCACACTGGCTGTGCCATCCGCTTCTTCTGAGGTAGCGGTTTGAATTTTCTTCTGAGGTCATTAAAAAGTGTCCCCCTCACTTGGGTGCTCTGGAGCTAGCATGGTCCCTCCAGCTAGCATGGTTCCACTCCAGGGGAGTGGAACTAGGAAGCCTGGTGGTGAGAGTTCAGTAGAAGGAGCTGGACAGCAGGGAAGGCCCCTGTCGGTGTCCACTTTTGTCGCAGGAGAGGCTGGACAGTCATCCGTGGAGGTACGTACGTGTACCTTCCTCTTCCACATACCGGCGTTGTCGTCCTTAGGGAACCTGTGCAGAGTGCGCCGAGTCCCTGCAGCCCTCACCATGCCCAGCCGTTGGGGATAACAACCGTAGATGGTTCTCGAGCGGCCTTTTCTCCTTTCAGATGAGGAATTGATTTTTGGATATTGATCTGATATGTCCATTGAGTAATATATATTTTTACCTTCCTTTCAGCGAGGGATTGACTATAATTGGTCCCTTCCGTAGCTGAGGGCAGGCTGGGACTCAGAAAGAGATGGAAAGAATGTGTTGCTCTTAGGGAAGGGGCCACATCACCTCCTGCCATCAGGGGCACGGGGAGGAGCTCTCCCGCCAGGCCTGGGGAGCTTAGACCCATCTTCTGAGCGCAGCCTCCTGAAGAGAAAGGAGGGAAGTATGCATCTTTATGGGGCAGTTTTGAAACCAGAGCAAATAGACATATTTTTCCAGGTTTCCTGGACACTTGCCCATTTGTGCAAACCTGAAATTGTCCTCAGGGGAAGCGAACTATGATGACCTGAATGAAGGCCACAAAAATCTTTACAAAATGAAACTGATAGAATGCTGATAGGAGTGACCTGGTCCAATTCAGAGTCATGAGAAAGGTCAGTTTATTGATAGCCGCTGTACTTTCTAGACCTTTCTGTTAGGAATATGTACTAAGAAATTGAAATAAGTGTGCACTCTGGAATATTGGGTAGAGAAGGCTTTGCCAAAGAAGTCTCTAGACTTTTTAGTCAGTTTCTCTCTCTTGATTTTATGGAAAATCCTTAAATCCATGGGATTCCACTGGTTTTTCTCCCCCTGAATTCTTCCACAAGAGTGTCTGATAGTAGGAAAAGTTGATCCCTGTCTCCCAGGTTACAAGAAATTCCCGAGAGAGCTTAAGTTACATGTTGCTTATGTGGAACTTGGTATCAGTCAATCCAGCATGACCTGGCTACCTCTGGAAATCAGGCATACCTGCTGTCATCCCGGCCCGAGACTGCAGCTCATTTGGCATAAACAGAGTTTCCTGTTGTTTTTGAACATGGGGAGATTGAAGTTTTCTGTTTTTGAGATTGCTGTTCCTCTCACTGCAGGGTTCAACTTAAAGAGGCTTCCCCTTTTTGTGTTTGAGGAAAAGGTAGTGCTGAGATCAGAGGGGTGATCAGAGCTAATCAACAGAGAGGTTGCATATCCCCCTCAAATGTTTACATTTTCATCTGTAGCTGTGACCACAGATAGTGACTGTATCACTTAGAACCAGATTATCAGCTACGGAAGGGACCAATTCTAGTCAATCCCTTGCTGAAAGGAAGGTAATAAGCAGTTTAGAGGAAGGAAGGCCAGTGAAGATGGGTGTAGTCAGTGAGTTTCAGGGAAGAAAAATGGATTTCCAGAGCATCTTCTTCCAACAGGACACAAGGGACTGGGAATGGGTATGATTCAGGTCATTTAGTTGGAGATGAGACATAGAATGCAGGTACCATGGATGGTATTTGAAGGGCACATGGAATGAGACCTCATGGAAGGACCCAACACACTGGATCAGACAGGGAAGGTTCAGGAAATGTGCACCCGTGGTGGTGAGAGCAAAGAGCATGTTCATAAGGATATTGTTGTTATTGTTCATGACTAACACACAGCTAGGTACTGTCATCCCAATTGTTTGTGTGTGTGTGTGTGTGTATGTGTGTGTGTGTTATTCTCATCTTCACAATAACCCTGTAGATGCTACTATCACTCAATTACAGAGGAGGAAACTGAGGCACAGAAAGGCAAGTAACTTGTTAAAGACTACGCAGAGCGGTGGAATTGGGATTTCTACCCAAGCCCTTTGGCTCTGGCGTCTGTGCCTGCTCCTCTGTGCCTACTTCAGGAGATGTGAGGGGAGTTAGAGGGGGTGGCATGCAAGAGGAGTTTGTGAAGAAGGAGAAAGTTTCAGGTCAGGATCATATCGGGCAGGTCTTGGGGATGTGTTGTCGATTTGGTGGTCACTGGAGAAGATACGAGGGGAGCTGGAGGTCAGCCTCATCGAGCACATCCTCGAGCAAGGTGGTAAAACGAGGAGTCCAGAGCCTTTACTGTCTGCTGGCGCTGGGTACTGGGGGCAGGCCAGGAGAGGGGTAGGTGAGGTCCAGTGATGGCGACAGTGAGAAGCCTTCCAGCAGAGAGGAAGAATTAGTGTGAATGGAGGGTTCCTGGGTGGGGCCCATGTGATATTGGGCAACCATGGAAGATCTCACTGAAGAAGTGATGTTTGAGCTACAATGAAAAGGACGGAGAAAGCCCAGGCTGTGAAGAACTAGAGAAAGCTCATTCCAGGCCAAGGGAATCCAGTGTTCCAGGCATGGCAGGGGGCTAGGGTGGCCCGCACATAGCATGCCTGGGAGTGTGGGGTGGTGGCTGAGGTTGGGAAAGAAGGCGGGGCCTACTCAGACTGAGGGAGTGTGGATTGTTCCTTAGGAGCAGGGAGTAGCCACTGAAGATCCAGTCGGTGGGTGGCTTGAGCTGGTGGGAGACCCAGGGTGCTGAAGGGATGCGCTTACTTGGTCAGGAAGGGGCAGGGAGATGGATGAGAGCAGAGGGAAAGCGTAATGGGGGTGGGGGAAGTACATTCAGGAGGTGTCTTCCCCATGTTGTACCTGAAGCGTTTGAATTGCAGCTAATAAAAGCTTTCTGCCCAGGGAATGGTGAACCTTTCCCCAGGCCAAGGCGTCTCAGTGTTCCTGTTGTGAACAGGATTCACAGCAACAACTCCCCCCCACCTTCTTGCCTTGTTGGTGTTTGTTTTGTGGTGCTGGGGATTGAACCCAGTTCCTCCTGCATGCTACACACTCACTGTACCACTGAGCCACATCTCCAGCCCTTTTCATTTTGTTTTGAGACAAGGTTTTACAAAATTGCCTAAGCTGGCCTTGAACTTGTGATCCTCCTGCCTTAACCTCTGGTGTAGCTGGGATTATAGGTGTGCACCACTGTGCCTGGCTCCTTTTAGCCATTTTGACTGCCTGTCTCTCTCTAGAGAGAAGAAAGCAGAGAGTATGAACTTTAAGATTAAACTATTTTTGTTTGGGATTATAGGCATTGGAATTTGTAAAATATTATTTTATAGGTAGTAGGTGTTTTTTTATATATGGGTAGCAAAAGACACTTTTGAAATACTCTAATCATCTTTTTTTTATTGGCTGATTTTCTTCTGAAGAAGGAGACTCAAAGCGGAGACATATTTAACTGCCTACTTGGTACCCATAATCTCTTCCATTATCGCTAACAGAACCTTGATCTAATTCAGGGTGGCATGGCAGTCAGCCCCAGATAGTAGGTGGTGTTGGTCTGAGCTAATATACCAGTCCTGAACTCTGATTTCCCAGCATTCCTTGTAATGCATGTGGCCATGTGACCTCTTTCTGGCTAGGGATGCGTGAGAATGGGTCCACTGGGATGATGCTGGGGATTCTGGGAAAGCATTATGGGCCGTGAAAAGCCTGTGGAGGAGGCTATCAGTGCCCTTTGTCGCTTTCCCCTTCTTTCTGCTTTGGGTGATGGTGAGATACCGGAACGTACAGCCGCCATCATGTCACCATGAGGTAGCACGCATGAAGAAAGGCCAAGAGCCAACCGAGGTGCCTGCTCTGACATTATTGCTCTTCAGCCAACACCAGCAGCCCCGAGCGTTCCGACTCCTTCGTGTTTGTCGAATCCGCTGTTAGACTCTCCGATACTTTAAACACAATGCTCAGTGAAGCAGGTACGAAGACACAGAAGTGATGAGCCTTCTCATATGTGCTGTGATGGCCTCTTGAATGTCCTTGATATTCAGTGTGACCTTTAGCCGGTGTGAAAACAGTCTCTGAGAAGAGAGTTCTACCTTCAAGTAAAAGTTGCTCACAGTTGAAGGTGATGAGTTGTGGACTTAGAAATGTAATTTTCAAAACAAATGAACTTGTCTGTGGGAACTTGCTGGAGCAAATACCATGGAGCCATACTTCATGGGCAGTATCTCCCTGATGGCCTTTTTTATGGCAGTCTTAGTTTTCTGGTGAACTACATTGTGCGTATTTATGGTTTTATAGGAAATGATAGCAGCACTAGAGGTAATAGCATAAATAGTATGATTTCTTGAAACTGTGAAGTTCCAACAGGCTTTATTGGATTTCAGGGTAATGGTATTATTAAATTTTCTGCCTCTTTTCAAACTTCTTGTGGCCAAGTTCCAAGCAGGTGACTGTGAAATTCAGGGGCTGGTTCTGTGCATTAATGGGGGCAGAGATCCTGGAAGTTTCATGGCTGAATTGAGGAATAGGAGGAAATAATTTGAATTTTTTTTTTTTTTACTGTCTTGAACTTTGAATGTAATACTTAGGGAACTCTTTTCCCCATGGAAAGTAGAAACAGCTCTGTGACACATATCCTGGAGGTAACAAAGTAAGAAATGAAAGTCGTCTTCTAGTCCGTTAGGAAAAAAGAACTATAAGTCATAGGAGTGTCAGATGGCAGAGGGAGGGACTTTGGACATTGTCTAGAAAAATCCTACTTCTTTTTGTAGCCTCAGAACTTGAGACCTAGAACAGTTTCAGTTATTCATTTGAAAAATAAAAATAGAGCAGGGTGCGGTGGCACACACCTGTAACCCCAGTACTTGGGATGTTGAGAGGAGGGCCGCAAGTTTGAGGTCAGTGAGCAGTAACTTAGCAAGACTCTGTTTAAAAATAAAAAAGGCTGGGGGTGTAGGTCAAAGGTGGAGTGGCCCTGCGTTCAATCTCCTGTAAAACACACACACACACACACACACACACACACACACACACACATACAGAGAAAAGAAAAAGAAAAAATAGATGTGAATATCTTATACACCCTCTTTTTCTTTACAATACAAAACTGTTCCAAAGAAACGAGAAA
Source organism: Glis glis (assembly GCA_004027185.1). Lineage (NCBI taxonomy): Eukaryota > Metazoa > Chordata > Mammalia > Rodentia > Gliridae > Glis > Glis glis. The sequence goes on along the minus strand of PVJS01012148.1, from coordinate 11,212 downwards.
TACTATGTGACCCTAAGGACCTTCACAAGAAGGCTTTCTGAGTCATTCATTCTGCTTGCCTCTTTGAGGTGGATCAGAAAGCAGCTCTGGTGTGGACAGGTGTGGACCGGACCCTAGAATCTACTTGCTGGTGTGTTGACATTCTCAGAACTGTCCTCTGGGATTCACAGCGCGCATGCCGCATGTGGGGTCAGCATTTGAGCTTGTCCCCAAGAGCTGGCGAGGCTCCACAGGCACTGATGCGAGGCGGGGCATCCCAAGCTGAGTGGACAGGAGACAGACCCATGCAGGTGGACTCAGCAGGGTGTGAGGGGCCTCGACTCGGGCCCCTGGAGAATCGATGGTGAAGGAACAGCTGTGTGCACATGGATTAGGGACTACCAGGTGGATCTAGGGCTGGGGTATAGCTCAGAGGTAGAAGGCCCCTGGGTTCATCCCCCAGTACCGAAAAACAAAACACAAAACAAAAACGATGCCTTTAGTGTGTCCTAAGAGGTTTCTGTGGGTTGATGGAGCCCCCCAAGCTCGCTTGTCTTTGCTTGGTGTGGAGCCCACAGTGCGTCTTGGTGCTGTGTGTAGACAGCCGGGACTGAGGCGCCCTGGTTATGCGGTGGCTGGTCCTCTTCCCCACTTGAGGACTGGGGAACTGCAAGTGTGAGGCGGGGTGGGCTTGCATTCTAGGGCCACCTTTGTTTCAGCTTCCCCGGCTGCCACTCTTGACTTCCGCTGGAGTTCTGATGAGGAAAGCCGATTGTGGCCCAAGATGGAGAAAGGCCTTGAACATGCATCCTGTGTTGAGAGACACGCCCGCCAGGTTCCTGCAGCTCGCCCTGGGTCAAGACTGAGCCGCTCTCTGGCCTCCAGCTGCCTTCCTGAGACGTGAGGTCCTGGCCAGCTTTGTCTTCTCTGAGGCCACCGAATGCAGGCCCTGCCAAAGGGCCGCGAAGGGCGCAGGTTTTTCTGGGATAAATAGCTGATACCTCTGTGGGAAAAATCCTGAAGCGACTAGAGAACAGAGAGTTCGCAGCTTGGGCTTGAGTCATTACTGTTTCTACAGTTGAGGACACTCTCTCTGTCTCTCCTTCATTCTCTCTCTGCACCTTCCTGCCTTCCCCTCCCTCTCCCTCTCATTCCTCCTTTTCTCTGTCTCTCTTCCCCCCTTCACTTTTCTCTTCTGCCTTGTCAGAAGAGTTACTAATTACGCAGGTTTACAAATGTGACCGCACCGCTGTTTGCCTTGGATTATGGTTTTCGATCTTGATCTCTCAGGGCAGGGTAATCTTAACAGGTTCATAGCGCTGCTTACATGTGGAATTCACACAGCTACGCACTATTCTGTGGCTACATGGGGAAGATGACGGGGACTAGAAGCCTGTCCTTGAACCCCTCACAAGCCTCTGGGAAAACAATTTGCATCATGAGTTGGAATCCTGGTTCACTCACCAACAGAATGCCCAGCCAGAGGCCCCTGATCACTCACCTGTAAAATGGGGAGGATGAGATGGACTTGAACAGGGGAGTTGTGACAGATGAAGGAGACACATCTGAAAGAGTAGGAAGCACTTCTCTTATCTCACTGTTCTCTTCTAATTAAAATTTTCTGGATTGTGCCTTGGAACGAACACAGACATAGTAAGGGGGTGGGGGAATCTAAGGTTAGTGTTTAATTGCTTCATGCATGTTTATTTTATTTCTGCATAGTAACCATGTGAGGCCTGTCAGTACCATTCTCACCACTGTGATCTTAACACTGACACACACAACTTAGAGGAGGAAAGATTATTGCGGCTCACAGTTTCAGAGGTCTCAGGCATAAATGGTGGTGGCAGCACCATGCTGATGAGGTAGAATAGAAGAAATAAAATATTAGGCAGAAAGTAGACAAATTGGGAAGAAAAGGAAAATACAGTTTTAAAAAAAACTAAAACCCCTAACATCTGCAGGGCTTGCCCAGGACTTGCCTGAAGAGCCAAACAATGGGCTAGCTTCACATCTGAAATTCCTGAGGGGACTCCCTGGGAAGAAAGTCCTGGAGGAAATCACACCTTTGCCCTGCACCTGGCTTCATGTCTCTAAACCTCCAGGGTCCCTGAGAGTCCTATCTCAACATCTTTTGTTTGGCAAACTTCAAAGAGAGGAGGCCCCCATCCCATGATGCCCCTGTCCAGCCCCTCTCCAGTGGGCCTATAAGAAAAAGGATGTATTAGATTGGAGAGGCTTTGGTCTCTCTTTCTCTCTGCAGCAGCTCTCTGTGCCCCTCTGAGCCCCATTCTGCAGCAGCCCTCACACCCTTGAGATGGCCCATGCCTTTTTCTGAACATGTATCCCCACCTACCTTTGCCTTTTATCTCTGACTGGCGTGTGCTAAACTTTTCGACAGGGAGCCGAGAACCCACAAGAAATCATCCTGTCTTCCCATGACTGTGTGAGGAGGGAGACTGCTCTCACATCATGGAGGCCAGGAGCAGGAAGAGAGAGGGGAGGGGGCGAGGGACATATATAGTCCTGAAGACCACACCCTCAATGGGCTGCCTCATCCAGCCATACTCACCTGCCTATGTTACCGCCCAGTGAATCCATTCAGATTATTGATCTATCAGTGAACTTAGAACTCTCATGATACAGTGATCTTGCCTGTGAACATTTTTGAATTGCCAATACGTGAACTTTTCCAGGGACATTCTATATCCAAACCATAACAGGAGGGAAATGGTATTGTTATTTTTGAGATGAAGGAGCCAAAGTTCTGAGAGGTTTAAAACACAGTAGCTTCAGCACTGGCCAGCTGTGCTGCCTGTCACTTCATGTATAAAATGGGGATAAGAGTTCCCTCATCACAAACCGGACGTGGTGGCGCATGCATGTAATCCCAGTACTTTGGGAGGCGGAGACCGGAGGATCCAGGTTCGCGGCCAGCCTCAGCGCGCTCTCGCTCTCTCTCTCTCTCTCTCTCTCTCTCCCTGTTTCTCTCTCTCTCTCTCTCTCTCTCTCTCTACTTCATGAGGCCCTCCACAACTTTGTGAGGCCCTCCACAACTTTGTGAGACCCGGTTTCAAAATAAAGTATAAAAAATAGGGCCAGGGGTGTAGTGCGGAGGTAGAACGCCCCTGGGTTCAATCCCCGGTACCGGAAAAAAAAAAAAAAAAAAAAAAGAGTTCCCTCATCACAGGGTGGCTAAGAGGATTGAAATGATTCACATGTAGAAAGATTTAACACAATGCCTGGTAAATAGGCAATGTGATATATGAATTAGAAATTATTATCCAGGAAAGTGTCAGATGTCTTCTAAGCCACTATATAATGAAATCAGGATCAACTCTTATACTTAATGTATTAAAGTGGGGTTTTATTGCAATTTTTGAAATTCGGAATGGGCTTGATTTTCATGTAGAGGGTTTGGGGAAGTAAAGTTAGAAGCATCAGAAATGTCCAAAGGATTTCAGGAACGTGGGGATAGTAGGGACATCCAGAGATAACCAGGAGGCAGGCAGAAGGACAGCCCTGTGTGGTTGTGTGGTATGGCTGGGGAGAAGCCCTTTCCTAATGTGCTGATTATGAAATTTAGCTTCTCCTGGGACCCACAGGTGGCAGAGGGATCAACTCGGCCAGTGGGGTCTTTGCAGGCTCCAGCTCACCAACTCCATCGTCTCTCTACTTCCTGTAAGAGGCGGTGGGGCTGGTAAACCAAAGCTCCCGGGATCTCCAGGCCGGTGTGGGAGCCAGGCTCTGCTGCACTTCAGCTGCCTGACGTTATGCAGGGTTCTTCACCTTGCTACGGCGCAGTGTCCTATGGGAAATGAGGAAAATGAGGTGCCTACCTCCCAGGCTTTGTGTGAGAACCAAGAAAGGTCTCATACACTGTCTCCGTGTAGCCCAGAGGAAGCGCTCCAGGGGTAGTTTCTTGGTATTACCCAGGCCCTATCCCCTGGGGCTTGGGTTAGAAACTCAGGCCCAGCAGGCATGCCACAGGTGGCCATGTTGTGGGCCAGTGTCTTCTCTGGATGGATTTTGACCAGATCCATAAAAGACCACTGGCTCCTGTCCCTGCGTCAGTCAGGAATCTGGCATGCGATACTGGAGTTGCCTTTGAGGTATACTTTATCTGCCTCTGCTCTCTCTCAAAAAGTGTCTTAGAACTTGGAAAAGAATGGAAATAGACATAGCTTCTTATTTATTGGGTCTAAACAACCAGGTCCACCTTCCTCATCTCCCAATTTTTAATTTTTAACAATATTGCACATTGGGACTTTTATAGCTAGCAAGGAGACATTGAAACAAAATTAAGACCAACAGTTTTGCATGTATGGTCTATGCTACACAGATTTTTTTTCTCATTATTTCATTTATTCTTACTACCAAGACAAAACGGGGGACCAAATAATGGGTTTTACCAAGAAAAATTAATAGGTGACAAAAGTAAAGCTGGTTCCTCAAAATTACAAGTTGTCAACCCTCAGGGACTAGGGTGTAGCTCAGAGGTAGAGCAGGATTCTCTGGGTTCCATCCCCACCATTAAAAAAAAAAAAAAAGGTATTGATTTCCACGTGTCCTGACTTCCACTCCAGTGCTTCCTCGGCAGGCCGCGTTACCCTCAGCCTTCCATCCACATCTGTTCACAGCTGGCCAGGGTGCTCCGGGTGCTCGGGAGGCTGTTGTCCTCAGAATGGCCTCCCTGTTTGATGTAGGTCTTCCCACATGACCTGCAGCCTCAAGGGAAGCTTGAAATCCTTTCCTCAAAACCTCACACATTCTACTACAGAGAAAATCATTTCCCTTGGCCAATTTAGTAAGATTCTTTCTCTTAAGTTTCCTTTAATTATCTTGTTTAAAAAAAAAAAAGAAAAAGAACTGGAGAAGACCATCTGCTTTATGAGGCTGTTCATGTCTTGTGTTTCTCTAATAGATAAATGAAGGCCGGTTACGCCAATTAAGGCGCCATCTCATCCTCGTTTGGGGTCGTTCTGTGTGGTGCTTTTGAGTCACTGCCGCCGACGCCTCTCAGTGGTATACTTGGGGTGTCGTGGAGTGTGGATTTGATGAAGAGATGCTTTCTCCATTCCATGCATTGCTGCAGCACCATGAGCCACTTCCTGCACAGTGTGGGGCTCTTTGCTTTCTTAATCCCTTCCTCTCCCACCAGAAGTCCTGTCACCATGTCTCCTGAGCTGCAGAGTAAAATCTGTCAAATACAGCCTGGAAGGCAGATGGGGGTCTGTCTTCCTTTTCTCAAAGTCTAATCCTAGTCTTCCTCAGGGAAGCACAGCCTTGTCACCTCCATTTGCCTCTGAATTTTCAAGGAAGAGGAGAGGACAGGCATGATGGAGGAAGGGGAGGGAGGAGGGGAAGGGACCTTTCCAAAAAAGATACATTTAGCTTCATGTATTATAAGCTTTATTTTTTGAAGTTGAAAATAACTTTTACTCTGAATATAAAAATGCTTTCATGTCATGCTGTAAAACATTTAGGCAAATCAACAACATATAAAATATTAGAAGACATTTTTCTAAATCCTACCACCCAGAGGTTATTACCACCATTAACATTTCGATGAACTGTTCTATTCATTCCTTTAGCAGCTATTTATTGAACATCTGCTATGTGTCAGGCACCAGGAATATATTGATGAGCCAAACAGACACATAGTCCTTGCTCTCATGGAGAGAGAGAGAGAGAGACATTAAATGAATTATGCACGCGTGTGCGTGTATAAAAGTAAAGGATACAAGGTTACATTCCATACTATTAAAAAAAAATAAGGAATACAATAATATCCCATAGACAACAAAAGCATGTCCCCCAAAAGATATGCTCAATGTAAAAAATAAATAAAGATTAAAACTATCATATACCATTTCAAAATAAAGTAAAAGATAATTATAAAATTATACGAGTGCTGGGTGAAAAGTAAATGGAAGCTGGGTGTGGTGGCACACACCTGTAATCCCAGTGGTTGGGAGGCTGAGACAGAAGGATTGCAGGTTCGAGGACAGCCTCAGCAACTTAGCAAGACTCTCAGCAACTTAGAGGGACCCTGTTTCAAAACAAAACAAAACAAAACAAAAACTATAAATGGGATAGCATATTTAAAGTGCTCAAAGGAAAGAAAATATGAGCCCCGATGTCTTAGATCTAGCAAAACTGACCTTCGGGCATAAGGAAGACAAACTTAGGAACACGTCAGAAGCTAAGGGAGGAAATGTTTTTCCTGTGAGCGCTTCCTAAGGAATTTCCTAGAGACTGAGCTTCAGATAACAAGAATAAGTGGAGATGTGTAAGATGAGCTTGGCACATCTCCAGATAATAGGTAGCAAGAAACCTCTTGAAGATTATTAGGGCATGTCAAAAGAACCCAGGAGCCAACTTTTTCTACTGGCCAAAAAAATAAGAATTGCAAGTATGTTTAAATCCATGAGGTCACAGTAATATGAAAATACTTATTGCCAACCTTCTGAGGTTAATGGAATGCCAATTAATGTCTTGAAAGTAGTTAGGACAGTTGGGGGTCTGAGACAGGAGGATTGCAAGTTCAAGGCCAGCCTCAGCAACTTAGGGAGGCCTTCAGTAACTTAGTGAGACCCTGTTTCAAAATTTAAAATAAAATAGGGCTGGGGGTGTAGCTCAGAGGTAGAATGCCCCTGGGTTCAATCCCCGCTAACACACACAACACAGTAGGATAGAATCAAGTATTTATTCTGTTTTGTTTTGTTTTGTTTTTTACCATGAACTGGATAACCAAGTAGTAGAAGAGGGGAAGCATCTCCTAAACTTCCCATCCAGTAAGTGAAAATGGAATGAGGGAATTAAAATAGCACCAGTGTGCAACCCCTGTGGCTTTCATGGATCTAGACCTCTAGTAACAATGACGACTAACATTAGAAATAGGGGAAACGGAGCCTCTGAATCCAGCTGCCACTTTGCAGGAAAGTCAGAGGTTGGAGGAATGTGTTAAAACATGCACCAGCCAGGTCCACACCTTGGAAGCTCCACAGCTTAGACAGCCCAGATTCTTTAATGAAGAAATTGTCAGGAAAAGAAAAGGATGGGGATGGGGGGAAGGTAGATTAAATGTAACTTAAAAGACATATCAAATTTTAGAAAATAGAGCATACTTTACTATGCTGACTGGGGTTGTACACTTGGGTAATAAAATCATAAAAGCAAAACAATGAAGTGATTACCATACATTGGACAGTTTACTCTTGGGGGGAGGGAAACAGAGCACAGAGGGCCTTCTGGGGTAGCTAGCAAAGTCTGGGTTTTGACCTGGGTGGAAATGATAAGAGTGTTTTCTTTATAATGATGATAGGCTATTTGTTTTGTGCAATTTTTAATATTTTATTTTACTGTAAGAAGACTTTATTAATTTTTTGTGAATGAATAACACAGCATATACTGCCTTTCTCCCAACTTTTTATTATGATAATTATCAAGCAGACAGAAAAAATGAAAGCATTTTGTGGGGAATGCCTGTGTCATGATGAATGAATCATGATGTTTTATAGCTAATTTTTTCATTCAGTAATATCTAATAAGTAAAGATCTTCTCTGTATAGTTAGATACAGGAGCATCCCCAGTTTTGAGTAGTACATAGTATTCCATTTTGTTTAATCAATTCCCTATTGATGGAACTAATTTCAGGCTTTTTTCCCTAATGGAAATAATGCTACTTTTGTGTAATTACGGTAATACCTAAAACTTGCTCTCTCACAGTACATCCTAGTGTGCACAGTATAAGTGGTGGCATGCTGTGAATGAACAGTTAGTAGAAGAGGCTAGAGATGCAGCCTGTATTGATCAAGAGAGGCCCTGTAACCTCGGGAGGGCATAGAGCTCAGGAAAATGTTGATTTTCCCCAGAATCTTTACATAGAGTCTCACAGTGTTACTGGTCTCCTGGATCAGCTCAAGTTTAATCCTGACAGCTCTTCTGGAATCACACTTGATAGTTGTGAGTGTAATTAGTGTATCATTTATCTACTCTACAACAAAGCTGCATGATGAAAGCATCCTAAAATTCAGCGGCTTAAACAATAGCCATCAGTGTCTTCGGGGCGTTTGAGTGATTGTGTAGGAGTCTTTGCGCAGCTCGCACATGTGCCTGCAGTCAGCTGCAGGTGCAGCGTACAGATCCGCTGAGCTTTGCAGTGCGCTCCACATGTCTGATGGTTGGTTGATATAGCCTGGTCTAAGATGGCCTTGATCAAGAGGACTCAGTTATCCTGTCCAGGTCTTCAGCATCCTTCCAACAGGCCAGCTAGGTCGGTTCTCATAACAGTAGCACCCATCACGGTTTTTTGAAGGGGCTGGAAATGGACCCATACTTTTTAGCTTCTGTGTCGTCCCATTACCTAACATTCCAGCTGACCAAAGCAAATCACATCACTGAGCCCCGGGCCCATGGAAAATGACTGTAGTTTCAGAGCAGAGGGTGAGGATATAGCAGGCTGTCAATCGGCACTGTTAATGCAGTCAGCCCTCCACAGCTATCCAGAAGCATGCTTTAATTTGGCTCTTCTTAGAAGCATTAAGCATTGTTGTTGTTTCTAAACTGCAGATGTAATGCCTTTGAAATATGAAAAGTGGGGATCAGGTGTATTTGTGGGGAAGCATGAATCTTTTGCCCCATTTAAAAAAAAATCTGGTTCATGGTTATAAAAGTAACTCTTAAATGGAAAAAGTCTACATTTCATGATCTTTCTTGAAAATATTTCTTTTCCAGTTGTTGGTGTTTTTCCCTGGGATACATTTCATAAAACATGCTTCTCCCTTGTCTGTGCATATTCTTCTTGATTTGATGGTGTTCTTAGATTTAGTCATTTTGAAATTTAGCTTGGAGAATATGGAATGGAGTAAGATAAAGAACCAGAAGCACAAATTTATATCCTTAAGTGTTTTTGCTTAAGATATAGAAAATAGAACTAGAATTAGTTCCTATACTTTTAGAACTATAACTTTTTTCTGTTCTAAATATATAAGTGGTCAGTTCTTAACTGTGTATGTAGTACCCAGGTATGTGAATGGCAAGAATTTTATTACTAGTAAAAATTTATGTCCCCTAAATTTGAAAAATTCAGCCAGGCATGGTGGCACACGCCTATAATCCCAGTACTTGGGAGGCCAAGACAGGAGGATTGCAGGTTTGAGGCCAGCCTCAGCAATTTAGAGAGACCCTGTTTCAAAATAAAAAATAAAATGGGCCGGGCGTGGTGGCACACGCTTGTAATCCCAGTACTTGGAAGGCTGAGACCAGAGGATCAGGATTTGCAGCCAGACTCAGCTACTTAGTGAGGCCTCCACAACTTAGTGAGACCCTGTTTCAAAATAAACAATAAAAATAGGGCTGGGGGTGTAACCCAGAGGTAGAATGCCCCTGGGTTCAATCCCTGGTACCGCAAAAATAAATAAATAAATAAAAATAAAAATAAAAAGGGCTGGGAGTGTAGCCCAGAGGTAAAATGCCCCTCCCCAGCACCAAAAAATATCAAATCTATTTCCATAGTGTGCAATATCATATATAAATAAATTCAATACATATACCTCTATTCTTTCCTCTATGGAAATAAAAAGTGTTGGAATAAAATTTTGCATGTACATATACTTATTAAATATTTTTCATTATGTGCATATTGTACAAAATTATACACATTTTTAACTAAACAATTTAAGGGATTTTTCAAAGTAAATTTGTCTTGAGTTTTGCTTCATTTTTTTACTTTATTCCCCATCCCCAGAGTGAGTTAAAATCTCACATGCTTCTTCTCAGCTGTACTCTATTTTGCTTTCCTGAGTTGAAAGGAAAGAGAGGACTCAGGTCTTATTTGCCAGCTATTGTTTTTTTTGTTTTGTTTTGTTTTTTGGGTTTGTGTGTGTGTGTGTGTGTGTGTGTGTGTGTGTGTGGTACTGGGGATTGAACCTCCAGGCTACACCCCCAACCATATTTTTTATTCTTTATTTTGAAACAGGGTCTCACTAAGTTGAGGAGGGCCTCACTAAGTAGCTGAGGCTGGCCATGAACCCAGATCCTCCTGTCTCAGCCTCCCAAGTACTGGGATTACAAGTGTGTGCCACCCCGCCCAGCGCCAGCTATTGTTTTTAATTTACCTATATATCAGAATGTTGGACACAAATTCCAAAAGAACCCTTATAAAGTGGTAAGAGTGATCTCGCAGCATTAACTAATTCAGGCCAAGTCAGCTTCAAGCAAAGGAGTCCTGATGAGCATGGCGTAGTGGTCATGAGCCTGGTCTTTGGAGGTAAACAGAAGTGGGTCCTGATACCAGTGTAACCTTGGACACATTACCTAACCCTCTGTGCCTCCTCCTTTGTTTCCCAGTCTATAAAACCCTCTTTCATAGGATTGTTGGAAGTGCTAAATGAGATAATCCTTACAAAGAACCTACTTGGCACAGGGTCTGGCACATCATTAGTGCTCCAGAAATAGTGTTGAGTGTCGGGACTAGAAAGAACCCTCATCATCTGATATAACTGCTCCATTTTGCAGATCTTGAAATAGTGATGAAATTCTTCCGGGGAAAATCTTTAAAGCCTTAAACTAAGATTGAATTAGTATGTATTTATAGATGATAAGTCTAATCCTGGCATACAGTATCTACTTTAAGAGTATTTATCAACTAATATAACACTGCAGGTTTTCAAGAGCAAATGTACGTTGACTTTTTTTGTTGTTTTTTGGTACTGGGGATTGAACCCAGGGGAATTCTTCCTCTGAGCTACCTCCCCAGTTTTTTTTATTTTTCTGTTTTGAAACAGGATCTTGCTAGGTGGCTGAGAGTCTGGCTACACAGTTGAGGCTGTCCTCAAATCTGTGATCCTCCTGTCTCAACCTCCCAAGTACTGGGATTACAGGCGTGCGCCTGCTACACTGACAGTTTCTGGCAGGCTTCCTGTGCTTGGCAGGTTACGCTGATGGGTGTGGCACCTACATCCGCTTAGTTTTGGTGAGGGCTGCGTCACTGTTGTAGTTTAAATCAGGAGTGTTTCCCCATAGCCCATGCCCAGGCTTGTCCCCAGCCTGTAGTACTACTGGGAGGTGGTGGGACCTTTAAGAGGTGGGGCCTCCTGGGAGGCTTTAAGTCATTGGGTACACGCCCCCAGAGGGGATTGTGGGACCCTGGCCTCTTCTCTCTTCTCATCTTGTAGTACTGCTGGGAGGTGGTGGGACCTTTAAGAGGTGGGGCCTCCTGGGAGGCTT